>CM021108.1:429515075-429614243 GCA_007115665.2 Sequoiadendron giganteum | reverse complement strand
TTTTCCACAGGCCTAAGAGATTTGGCCTACTAATAGAAATGAATTTACAAGAACATATCCTCGTTAACATTGCAGTATTTTTTTGGATTTCATATTTCAATTGGCTTTCAAATTATTTTTCAGTGATAGAGGTAGATCTATTATTTATGATGTATTGTAATACTATTTTTATTTGCTCCATTGTAGCAATAAGTCTACGGGCCTCATTTAGAAGTCCTTCACCTTTCTATTTTTTTTTCTTCTGTTATTGTTACGAAATCCCATGCCTACTATAGTTTACATTCATTGTCACTGTCATTGCTGGTGAACAACAAAACTGCCAATGCCCACCTGCCAACAGTAAGCTACCTATGAGACTGCCACAGTCAATTTTTATTTTTTTGAATCTGTTTTCCCTATCCAATCAATCAAAAGTACAAATAAACTATTTTTAAAGGCACTCTTTCTCTTCCTTATCATCGCCCAAATCAGTATTCTTCTTTCTTCTTTTTGATTTTCTATTCTCATCTATTTGAAATACTTGCACAGATTCAGTTTGTAGTAGATTAGCGTGGGTGACAATGGATTTATAGTGTATAGATACTCAGCTTTAATGCGTATGCGTATGGGTTTATGATTTTATTTTGCCTGCTAACATTAGATTTAATGACAAAGAAAGGGATACAGAGACCAGAGAGGCATCCGTTCTAGAAAGGTTACTGATTTATAATTAATCCTTGCATTTGTTTTGGTTTACTTTACATTTGACCACATGTTTTGGATTCACATTAATATGTTCAGACTGGTAAATACAATACATATCTTAAATATATTTATTTAAAATAGGTTAGATTTAATGATATTTTCATGTTTAATTGAGTTGTGAGGAAGAGGGTTTTGATTAATTGAACCCAAGTTTGAATTCTTCTGCAAAGAAGACAACTGCTTGCTTGCAAGACATTTACCCATGGAATCACCATGTATAAAACAAATGAATTCTCCCAGTTTTTTTTAATTTGTTTGTATTTAAGAAAACAATATCAGCATTTTATTAAACAAAATAGTTTTTTGAGTTATGAAAATAATATATATTATTATTTTATTGACATATTGTAATTGTATTATTGTGTAAACTGATATGCTCCATATTTTTAATGAAAGGATGCACAAGAATAATTTTTTTTTTCTTCATAAATACATAATATCGGTTCTTTCTTGAGCTCCTTACCCAAATTTTGACTGTATCATTTAATACTAAATGGTTAATGGCATTGCAAGACTTAAGGGATTCTACCTATTCAACTTTTCAAATAGCTACTTTTTTCCCTATTTTTGTCATTGTTGGGAAGACGTATAATTGATTATAAAGTATAGTGTATGATTTTTTTATAATCTTTATTTAGTAATCGAGTTTTGAAAAATTAAGTATGAATTCAAGAACAGTTTTCTATCTATTTTTAGATCTTGAGAAATGTTGTAGATTGCAAAATCTTTTAGATTTAGTAAAAAAAATAATATCATTTGAAAGAATTAATTATTCATTTCTTCTTTCAGTTAAATGAAGAGACAAAATTCACTTGCAGAACTCAACAATCTTAAACATTCAAAATATCTTAAATGAAGAATTGGTTTTGAACAATAATAGAGAATTATAATTATTTATTTACATAAAATAATTTTAAAATTATATCTTTCTTACTGGGAGGAAAGAGAATTAAGTATTTATATTATATATTATATATGATATATTATTATAGTGTATTATATACTATTTATTATATATTATAGTGTATATCAAACAAAATATATATTATAATAATTTATATGATATATTATTTAATATAAAATAATATTTGATTATTTAATTACATAAATTAATTTTAAATTAAAAAAATTAGATTATCTAAAATTAAATAATAAAAAATTAAATTAAAAAAAGATATATATAAATTAATATAAAATTATAAAATAATGTTAAACTATACAAAATAGTAAATTATAAAATTATTTTAAATTATATATATTTAATATCATAATTATATTAAATCTATATATTATAAAGTCATAAATTAACAATAGATTATATTGTATAATAAATTGTACAAAACATTATTAATTGTAAGAGTAACACTAATTCTAACAATATTAATTATAACCTTACGTTAACTTTATTTTGAAAGTTAGTTTTATTTTAAATTTAAGAATACTTTATAAGATCATTTTAGAAATTTATTTTTCTAATTTAAATGATTTTGTTTCTTTAAAAATATATTATTTTAAAATTATCATAACTTAAAAATGTCTAAATTTTTTAGTATTAATTATTACAGTAAATGCATGATTATAAATATGATTGTATGTTTTACTAATAATTTAAATATATAATATTTTTATTTAAAACATATGTGATTAGGTCTAGAGGATGGATAAAATATAAATAATATTTTTACAATAATTAAATGATTAAATAATTTATTTAAAATTAGTGAAGAATATCTATTAAATAATAAAAGTTAAATTAGTGATGGAAAGAAGCCTATATGGAGTTTCAATTAGGTTTGGGGTTCAATTATGTTTAAATTAGGTTTAGGGTTTAAATAGTGTTAGGGTTCAATAATGGTTAGGGTTAGGATTGCATTTCAATTAAGGTTAATGTTACTTGTTGGATTTAATTATGGTTAGGGTTAGTCATAGGGTTTGATTAGGTTCAGGTTTAGTATAAAATCATTATATTTATGCTTAGGGTTAGAGTTTAATTATGGTCAGGATAAGTATGAAGTCAGTATACATATAGTTAGGGTTAGAGTTTAGGGTTAGATTTACAATTATGAATAGAATTAGGATTAAAATTTGAATAAGGATTCAAATTACAATTCATTAAGGTTAGGGTTAGGGTTAGGGTTAGTATTCATTTAGGGTTAGAGTTTGACTATGGTTATAGTTAGTGTTAAGGATATGGATAGGGATAGGGTTATGGTTCGATTTGCGTTAGGGTTAGAGTATGTGTTCTAAAATAAAGCTTAGAATTAGGTGTAGGGTTTAATTAGGGTTCAATTAGAGTAAGGGTTAGGGTTCAATTAGAGTAAAGGTTAGGGTTAGTGTAAAAATTTTAAATAAAGGTTAGGATTAGGATTAGGGTTATGGTTAGGGTTAGGATTATTAATGTCTTATTATAATTATAGTTCTATAAATCTTAGGGTTATAAAAACCTAACCCTAACACATAATAGTAATCATAACCATTACTCTAACCCTAACCTTAATCTTAACCATAACCCTAACCATAAACCTAACCCTAATTATATATCTAACTATAACCCTAAGACTTTCAATTATGGTTATGTTTAGGCTTCTAAAATAAAGGTTAGGATTAATATTAGGATTATGGTTAGGGTTAGGGTTATTAATGTCTTATTATAATTATAGTTCTATAAATCTTAGGGTTATAAAAACCTAACCCTAACACATAATAGTAATCATAACCATTACTCTAACCCTAACCTTAATCTTAACCATAATCATAACCCTAAACCTAACCCTAATTATATATCTAACTATAACCCTAACCATAATATTAACCTTAAACCTAACCCTAACCCTAACCCTAACCCTAACCCTAATTATTTCTCTAAGCATTACCAAAACCCTAATCCTAAATCTAATTGTATCCCTAATCTTAGCCTTAACCCTAACCATTATCATAATGCTAACCCTTACCCTAATTCTATATCTAACTATAATCCTAACCTTAATCTTAATCATAACTTTAGTTACTTGAACTCTAACTCTAACCATAATCATAACCCTTACCCTAACCCTAAACTTAATTCTATCTTTAAACATAAACCAAACCTTAATCGTAACTCTAACCCTAACCCTAACCTTAACCTTAATCTTAATCATAATCCTAACCTTAACTCTAACCCTAATCTTAACCCTAACAATAATCCCAACCCTAACCGTAAACCTAATTTTATATCTAACTATAACCCTAATCATTACCTTATCCCTAACCCTAACTCTAGCCTTAACCATACCCTAACCCTAACCCTAATTATTTATCTAATCATAAATTGAACCCTAATCCCAACTCATATTGTATAATTATATATTAATTCATGTTATGTGTTGCACCACGACTCCTACTAGCTTATCTATCTTAATATATTAATCTATATATTATACATCGAGAGATATCACTATCAAGGCGTATTTTTTAAATTCAAAAAAGCAAAAAAAATACGCCTTGAAAATGATATCTCTCGATGTATAATATATAGATTAATATATTAAGATAGATAAGCTAGTTTAATTTCACATATCAACTTAACTTCTAAACCCTAAACATTCGTTATTGTTTAATTATTTTGTCTGATGTGAATTTGGGTCGAATACCTTGAAAAGCTTAGGTAAGAAATTTTTTCCACTTGTCTACGTTTATACTATTGCAGGTGAAGGATTTAGTTTTTTTTGTTCGTCCAAGGAAAAAGGGCCCACAACATTTATATATATTTTTTTTTAAAACTCTGCTTCATTCAAATCATGGAAGCACAAACAAATGGAAACCAAAGATTCCAAGTTATCTCTGACTAATTGAATGCAATTAAAAACTCTGAATACATGTTTGCTTGTGAAAATATAAAATCCCTTGCACATGTTTTATCGAATTATATTTAAATATATCGTTGACATCAGATCCTCTTTTTGGTTGAATTGTTAAAACAATTCAACAATCTTCTTCCAAGACTTTCTTGTCCCAATTATCATAAACAATATCTAAGTGTGCTATCACACAAATATTTTATATTTCTATCAACTCAATAATAATATAAAAAATTCAAAAAATATAAATGTTTGACCAAAAAATCATCAATATTTATGTATATTTATCATTTATCAACATCTTTAAATAGTTTTATTAATTTAAACATAAATAAAATGGATATTTTAAAGAAAACTATAAATATTTATTCTATCCATCATTTATCAACATGTTTAAATAATTTTATTAATTTAAATATAAATTAATTGTTAGATATTTAAAAAAACTATAAATACTTGTGCTTACCCATCATTTACAATATTTTTATATAATTTTGAAAAATTTAAACATAAATTAATTGTTAATATTTTTTTCTCTCCCTAAAAGGCTTAAATCCAACCATCGTTTCTCTCACATGGAAGTGTAGGATGGTAATTCCACAACCCATAGCCAGAGCAATAGCATTCTACCAACCTCGTGGATAAGAAAACTCCACAACCATTATTTTCCAAGAATTCCATGCCATAAATAATCTACTCTCATCAGTCTAAAGTAATCAAAGTTTCAAACCCTATTAAAATATTGAAACCATAAGAAAACTAGGAAATCTCATCGGTTTGAAATCGGCTGAAATAATCAGCTATAAGATTCAGATGCAACGAATCGATTAGCATAGGTTTCAAAAAATGAGCCTCATGATCAAATTTCCAGCCACCTTGGGTATGGATTCATTTGTGTATCTTGCTCTGCTTTTGGCGCTTCCACTGCTACTCCTGATAAAGTACAAGAAGAGATCTAATCTTCCTCCAGGTCCTCCAGGATGGCCGATTCTTGGCAATCTAATACAAATTAAGCTCTCGAACCAAAGCTTTCAAGATTATATAGAAAGATCCCATGGAAAATACAATCCAATTTTCATGATCAGATTCGGGCCTCAACCGATGATAATTGTAGCAACTCGTGAGTTGGCCCATGAGGCTCTCATACAGAAAGGCTTTGTCTTTTCCAACATACCACCTGCCAAGGGCTACCGCAAGCTCTTCTCCAACAACCAGATGAACATCAATTCCACTACCTACGAGCCAGTGTGGTGAACCCTCTGTCATAATCTGGTGAGTGAAACCCTCAACTCGGTTGCAATGAAGTCCTTCTAGGAAGGCAGAGAGTGGGGTCTCCAACTACTCATGGAGGGTTTGAAAAGTGAGGCCACGCAAAACAAAGGCGCAGTGAAAGTGAAAGAGCATGTGAGGTACACAAAATTTTACATATTTATCTACATGTGTTTTGGACTGTGAATGTGTTGAACAAACAAACTGACTGAAAAACAGAGCAGCTTTTATAGAAAAAACACACTGATTAACAACACCGAATATATTACATATAATCACTTAAATAGCAATACACTTAAACAACAATACACTATTATTCAAACCTCCTGTGAACTGGACTGGAGAATGCTATATTTATAGATCTCTTAGAGATCTCTAGAAGAAACATATGGAGGGCTGGAGGTCAATGCAGGAAGTGTCTAGAAGCAAGAAGTTTCCAGTAAAAACTGCAGGATACGCTGGAGAGTTCTACTATTAATTTCTTACCTACCACAGCTACGTAGGCAAATAAACAATATTCCAACACCCCCCATAATGTTTATTTGGAGAAGATAGCAACCTCTTTGAGATGTAACAAGTTTCTTAGTTTAAAAAATTTTACAATAGGTAATGCTTTTGTAAATATGTCTGCAATTTGATCCTCTGTCCCACAAAATTGTAGCTCCACCTCTTGATTTTCAATTAGATCCTGAACAAAATGATGATGCACTTCTATATGCTTAGACCTAGCATGATATACAGGATTTTTTGCTAGCTTGATGGTGCTTTGATTATCACAAAATATAGTAGTGGGAGATCCTTGTGGATGGTGTGTTTCTTCAAGTAGCCTTCTAAGCCACAATGCTTCTTGAGATGCCTTTGATGAACCAATATATTCAGCTTCTGTAGATGATAGTGATACAGTTGCTTGCTTCTTGTTGCTCCAAGAAATTGGTCCTGATCCAAGATGAAAGATATATCCCGAAGTTGATTTTCTATCATCAATATCAGCTACATAATCAGTATCTGTATACCCAACTAAAGTAGGCTCTCCTCCATATTTGTATTCAATGCCAAGCTGATAATTACCCTCAATATATTTTAGTATTCTTTTAGCTGCTTTCCAATGTTCAATGTGTGGATCTGCCATGTACTTGGATACAATACCAACTATATATGCAATATCTGGTCTAGCTATAGTAAGATACAAAAGACTCCCAACTAATTGTCTATACAATTTTCCATCCACCTTCTTTTGAGTAGAGTTAGCACTCAATTTTAATCCTACTTCACATGGTGTATTAGATGGTTTACAATCACTCATATTAAAAAATTTCAATACATCAAGAGCATATTTATTTTGAGAAAGCATGATCCTTCCTTCTTCTTGCCATACTTGCATGCCCAAAAAGTAGTGCATCAACCCTAGATCAGTTATTTCAAAAGTTTGTTTGAGTTGATCCTTGGTTATTTCAATGTTGTGTGTGTGATCTCCAGTAATAATTAAGTCATCCACATATAATACAATAACAACAACTTTATCATCACTATGATTTACATACACATCCAGATCGGCTTTACTTCTTTTAAATCCTGCATTAATAAAGTACTCATTTATTTTGGAGTACCATGCCCTCAGGGCTTGCTTAAGACCATATAATGATTTTTTTAATTTACACACTAGATGTTCTTCTCCACTTTTAACAAATCCTGGTGGTTGTTACATGTAAATATCTTCTTTTAAATCACCATGTAGAAATGCACTTTTTACATCCATTTGAAAGATTTTCCAACCAAATTTTGCAGCTAGAGAAACTATTGTATGAATTGAACTCATTTTAGCAACTGGAGCAAAAGTTTCAGTATAATCAATACCTTCTGTTTGTGAGAAGCCTCTAGCCACTAGCCTTGCTTTTTGTTTTTCAATAGCTCCATCTGATGTGAACTTTGTTTTGTAGGTCCACTTGCAACTAACCACACTTTTACCTTTTGGAAGAGTTGTCAATTCCCATGTTTCATTTTTCATTAAAGAATCATATTCATCTTGCATTGCTACCTCCCATTCTTCTTTTCCTTTTGCTTCCTCATATGTACTTGGAGTGTCAACCTGCATCACCCTAGTCATAAGAGCATAGTTAGCAAACATATTTCTAGGTCCTTCTTGGTAGATTTAATGGATGCTTCTAGTCTTCTATGTGTCTTCATTTTCACTTTCACTTGATGCTTCAACTTGTGTTCCTTCTCCTCCTGTAGAAGATTGCACACCTTGATTTGGATCATTAGTAAACTTATCTTCATCAATAAAAAATGGAAAGTAACACAATGTAGGAGAATGTTTACTCTCAATATCTTCATCAAACCATACATTCCTTTTAATATGAATTTCATTTGTTTTAGGATTATATAATCTATATCCTTTTGACTCCTCACTATACCCAACCATTATGCACTTCTCACTTTTCCTTTCAATCTTATTCCTCTTTTCATCTGGAATGTGGGCATATGCATTACAACCAAAGACTCTAAAATGAGATACTGTAGGCTTTCTACCACTCCATGCCTCTTCTGGTGTTATATTTAAAACTGCCTTAGTAGGTGTTCTATTCAAAATATAAACTGCAGTACTAATTGCTTCAGCCCAAAATTTAGCTTCTATATTTCTAGACTGAAGCATGCATCTAGCCATTTCTATTATAGTTCTATTTTTTCTTTCTGCAACTCCATTTTGTTGGGGTGTGTAGGAGACAGTTGATTCCTTCTTTATACAGTGCTGTTTACAAAAATCTAAGAAAGCTTTGTTCATATATTCCATACCTCTATCTATTCTTATTGTCTTTAAATATCTTCCACTTTGATTTTCACTCAATGCCTTAAACTCTTTAAATTTATCAAACACTTCATCCTTTCTTTTTAGAAAATACACCCAAATTCTTCTAGTGTAATCATCAATAAAGGTGAGGGCATACCTTGATCCTGCAAGTGATGGTGTTCTAAAAGGACCCATTACATCACTATGAACCAAATGTAAAGGAGTTCTTGCTCTCCATGATTTACCTTGTGGGAAACTTTCCACATGTTTTCCCATAGCACATCCTTCACACACCTTGTGATTTGATGAGATTTTTGGAAGCCCATGCACCATATACAGTTTCTCCATAAGCTTGAGACTTTGATAGTTGATATGTCCCATACGCTCATGCCATAACCTACTCATATCATTATATTTGGCAATAGCACACATATTCCCATTTCCACATTTAGAAGTGAATTCTTGAAATTTATATAACCCATTCTCCATTTTACCAATTGCAGTCACTTTGTAATTATTACTGACATCCTTGATTAAACATTTGTCATTGTAAAATTCTATTTTATACCCTTGATTAGCAATTTGAGATACAGAAAGAAGATTTGTCTTCAATTCTGGAACTAACTTCACATTTTTAAACACACCATTATCAATTTTAACATTTCCAGTCCAAAGAGACCTTTGAGTCGGAGGAGTCTGATCCCAACAAAACTGAACTTTGTGCTAATCCTCTGCCGGACATACACTTTAATGATAAATCCCCTGTTACTCCTAACCCTGATAATACATGCCATAATATTGGAAAAGAGCCCTCTCTGGAATATCTTAACCTTGCAAAAATCAACTCTGAGTCCCACTCCAAACTCTTGGATTGGACTTTCTCTAAAATTAATGAGCTGAAAATTAAAAACTGGGCCCAGCAAAGCAAGATTGATGAGATGGGCGCTAAGATTGTTGAGATGGAAAAGAAAGAAGAGGATCATAGTAACATAAATATTGACCCCAAAGCTGAGAATTTATAGAATACCATCAAAACCATTGCCGAGCAAAATAACCGCATGGCAAGACACAATGCCATAATCATTAATGTGATAACTGAGAAGCTTGATAAAGCCCAGCAGGGGTCTCTGGTGGTGGATCTGGAGGAAACTGAGGATAAAATCCAGGATACGGAAGCTGGAATTTCCAGAAGAACCAAAGCCAATCTGAAGTGCAAGGCCCCCCTTACTCCGAATATGATTCAAACTTTCAAAAAGGGGGTTAAAGATATGCAAAATCTAGAGGCGGAGATGGAGTCTGTCCTCAAGAATCTGAATTAATGGCTGGGGCTTTCTTTGTGCTTTCTATGTTGTTCCTATCTTCTTGACCTTTCTGGTCCTTTTTGTTTAGGTGCTACTGGTCTTTCTTCGGGCAGCTATTTTTTTTTTTTGTGGGACTTTAGTGTCCTTTTTTCTGCTTTGTAAACTTTGTGGTTTCGGGTCCCTATAAAACCCGTTTTACCCTTTTATCAAAAACATTTCCAGTCCCTTTAACTTCTAAAGCACTATTATTTCCCAAACATATCTTCTCTGTATTGTTTTCACTTATTGATTCAAATTGATCCTTGTTATGAGACATATGTTGTGTAGCACTAGAATCAATAACCTAGTCATCCTTAAAAGAGTTATTTGCTTTAAATGCAACACAAAAAGCATTAATTTTAGAGTCAAAATATTTTGTAAACTTATTTGTCTTCCTTTCACTATCTTTAATCCTCTTATAACATTCATTTTCTTTGTGACTCATTTTCCCACAATAATTACATTTCCATTTGCTTTTATTATAATCCTTAGATGGGACATTTTTATTCTCATACTTCCAATTTCTTTCTCTAAACTAATTTTCTTGTGACTTTTTGTAATTGTGTTTCCCTTTCATTATGAAAGCTTGAGATTCATCATTAAATGACTCTCTTTCTTTAATTTGACGTTTTTCTTCTTGCACTAGCTTAGCACATAACTCTTCAGATTTAATACTCTCTAATTTATTTTGTAGTATCTAGTCCCCTTATAAAAAATTGATAAGATCCTGGAAGACTTTGTAAAACTATTTGCACAAAATCATTATCATCAATATTTTTTCCAAGAGAAGCAAGCTCATTTTTCTTTTCTTTTAATTTACTTAAATTAGGGGTTAACTCCTGTGAACTTGATAATTTCATATTATATATAATTCCACGGTGAGAGATAGGATCCATACATCACCTAAATTTTGATATGTATTCTTCAAAATTTCCCATACTTTGACTCCACTTCTTTCATTGCGAACTTCTGGAAAAACTTCCTCTAAAAGTGTCATCTTGATTAATGTTGCTGCCTTTTTATCCCTTGTATCCCAATCTTCTTGATCCTTTCCAGGATTTGCTAGTCTTTGTTCACTACCAATAACAATCTTATAGAAATTTTGAAGACTTAGAGCAATTTCTATATGAGATACCCAATCATAATAATTTTTTCCATTTAATTTAACTATGGGAAAAGGAATACTAAAAGAATTAATTATGTTAAATCCCCTCCTTTTTGGATGAGAATGAAAGAAACTTCAAATATCTTTAACACTCAGATTAGAAAAATTGAAAAATTTCTCACCAATTTCTCTGTGTAGAAATTCTTTCTTTTGCTGGAGTATTGTTTCACTTGTCACATGAATGTTGGTGCTACACACAACACAATTGCAACCTGCAAAATCACAATTTCATGCTACAAAATCTCCTCAACACTGCCCAAGATTTAAAATATGCTCTGATACCATGTTGAACAAACAAACTGACTGAAAAACAGAGCAGAAATTAATTTCATAGTAAGGAAAAACAAAGCAGCTTTTACAGAAAGAAAACACTAATTAACAGCACAGAATATATTACATATATTCACTTAAATAGCAATACACTTAAACAGCAATACACTGTTATTCAAACCTATTGCGAACTGGACTGCAGAATACTATATTTATAGATCTCTTAGAGATCTCTAGAAGAAACATATGGAGAGCTGGAGGTCGGTGCAAGAAGTGTCTAGAAGAAAGAAGTTTCCAGTAAAAATTGCAAGATACGATGGAGAGTTCTACTATTAATTTCTTACCTACCACAGCTACGTAGGAAAATAAGCAGTATTCCAATAGAATGGAAGAGAAGGTGGTCCGACAGGTGGAGGGCATTATGAGATAATTTCTTCTCAGTGGTGTGGGTGTGAGGTTAGAGGATACGTTTCCAATTCTAGAGGTTTTCTACAGGAAGCAACAAGAGAAGATGCAAGGGATCCACCACCGTCAGATGGAGATATTGATTCCGCTCATTAACTGGCACTGGGCGGAGTTAGCAGAGGGAAAGGGCGAAGGTTTTAGGGCGTATGTGGATTCTTTGTTTTCTCTCTATGGACGACGAGAGATGTTTGATCGACCATGAGATGGCGACTCTATGCTAGGAGTTCATTAACACTGGCAGCAAGACCACAATGACCATGATATAGTGGGTTATGGCTAACTTGGTAAAACATCCACATATCCAGACCAAGCTTTACAAGGAAATTGTAGGCATTGTTGGTAAGGAAGGGACTAACTTGGTGGAAGAGGAGAAGCTTTCTCAAATGCAATACTTGGAGGTGCTAGTGAAGGAGGCACTGTGACGACATCCCCCCGAAAAGTTCATTCTTTTGCATTCCATTAGAGAAGTTACTAGTCTTGGGGGTTATTATATCCCTGTGGGGGCGCTTGTGAATTTTTGTGTTGGGTTGATGGCAACGATCCAACAGAGTGGGAGAATATTGTGGAGTTTATACTCGAAAGATTTATGCAGGTGGAAGTGGATATAACAGGAAGCAAGGAGATCAAAATGATTCCATTTGGTGTGGGGAGGAGGATTTGCCTTAGCTTAGGATTGGCCATGATCCATGTTGAGCTTATTGTGGCCACATTGGTCCAACAATTTGAATGGTAGAGAAAACTAGGAGAAACTATGGATCTTGCAGAGATGGAAGAGTTCATTGTGGTTATGAACAATCCGCTACAGGACGTAATAAAAGAGAGGGCTTCAGTGTTGGGATGTGAAGTCCCATGAAATATCTGTTATTATCTCACTTGTAATAGTTCCAAATACAAACAAAATCAGTTCCACCGTAAACATAATTTTGGTGATGCCCAATTATGCAAGCTTGGAAATATGTTGGAACAAGCTTAGCATACGACTGCAGAGCCCATTTTATATTGGACTTCTTGTAATACAAAATGAGTTAGTGTTGTATGACTAATAAAGATCTCTCCTACTTTCCCATGGACATAAGCATATTTCTGAACCACATAAATTTTTTGTTTTTCTCTCTTTGTTTGGTTTTTGCATTCATTAGATCTAATTTGATTTTAATCTGAAAATTTTGTAAATCTTGCAATATTTTAACAACTGCTATCAGAGCTGGAAGGTCTAAAGAGGATCATGGAGTTCACAGCTATAGCAGATCTAAAGGATTTGTAATATGTGGTTGTAATCTATCCAAAAGAATTTACCCATGGAGATTGTTGTAGGAAGTTGAGTTGTAGATATTTGCAGATAGAAGATAAGTCACCAATTTAGAAGGAGAGAATGTTGTTGATTAAAACTGCCAAATGTGCTGAAGTTCACGCTGAAGATATCATTGATGCTAAAGGAAAAGAGGAATTTTCTTGTTGAAAGATATCAAGGCAAAAAGGAAGCCACATGCACAAGTCACAAAAGTTGTAAGAAAGTCTAGATCGCAATCACCATTTCAAAATATTATTGAGTCGCTAATTTCTCCAGTCAAAAGGTTTGTAGCATTTTTTTTTGTGAATCACATGCATTTATTTGTGAATCATAGTCAGACAAGGACCACAACCAAAGGAGAAATAATTGTGGAAAGCAAGGATCTCAGATCTGAAATAAAATTGTTGTAAGATATGGAGGAGATAGACAAATGGAGAATTGAAAAATTCTCAAGCCAAAACTTCAGAATGTGGAAATTGCAACTCAAAGCTCTCCTCATCGAGAAGGACATTTCAATTACATTGGAAGGAAAAACTAAAAATCCAACTAGCATGAAGGATGAAGATTGAGATATACTGGAATAGAAGGTTGTGGCTACAATCATTCTTTCATTATCCAGTAATGTTTTGTTCAATGTATCAACACAAATGATAATACAAGGAATTTTGGATCATGTATCAAAGGCGTATGAGAGACCTTCTACATCAAACAAGGTATTTTTAATGAAGAAATTGTTTAATTTAAAAATGCAAGAAGGTGGTTTTGTCAGATATCATCCAAATGAGTTTAATACTTTGGTTAGTCAATTGTCTTCAGTAAACATTGCAGTAGAGGATGAGATAAAGGCTAATTTTTATTATGTTCATTTCCTAATAGCTAGGAAGGAGTTGGTATGGCTGTTAGTAACTTCATATCTAGCCCAAAGAGCATGCTAAAATTCGATGATGTTGTAGGAGTTGATCTTAGTGAGGATATGAGAAGAAAAATTCAAAGTAATTCATCAGGTTTTGCTTTAGTAGCTGGTAATAGAGGAAGAACACAACAATGAGGTAAGGATAACCAAAGGAAAAGATCAAATTCTACTAAGAGATCCCAATTTAGAGGCAAAAAAGGTGTTTGTTGGCATTGCGGCAAGGAGGGCCACATGAAAAAAAATTGTTGGACCCTCTAGAACAAAAAGAAGGTTGAAAATCAATCTAAAGATAATGAGGTAAATGCAACTTATGAAGAAGATGTTGACGCTCTTATTTTATCTTCAAGTGATGATGTTGCAGATGTTTGGATACTTGACTCAGGATCATCATTTCATGCAACGTCTTCAAGAGAGTATTTTAGAAATTAACAAGCTAGTAATTTTGGTAAGGTTTATCTTATTGATGATGAACCTTGTAATATCACTAGAAAAGGAGATGTTCTGTTGAAGATCAAGAATGGTAATAGTTGGTTGCTAAATGATGTGAGACATGTTCCTCAACTCAAAAGAAACTTGATTTCAACTAGGCAATTAGATTCTCTTGGATATAATGTTACATTTTGAGCAGGAGCATGGAAGGTAACAAAAGGAGCATTGGTCATAGCACGAGGAAGAAAATCTAGTACATTGTATGTACTAGAGGGCCATATTGAAGTGGGAGATACACTGGCAGTAGTAGATAGCGCAACAGAGCTTTGGCATAGAAGGCTCAGACACATGAGCCACACGGGACTTGAAATTTTGAATAACCAACTTCCAAGTTTGAAAGAAGTGGATATGGAGTTATGTGAGCATTGCATCTATAGCAAGAAAAAGAGGACAAGATTCTCTAAAAAGGAACACAAGATGAAGACATGACCATTGGAGCTAGTGCATTCAAATTTCTTCGGCCCCACAGAGGTAGCATCTATTGGAGGTTCCATTTATTTTGTTACTTTTTTGGATGATTGCACTAGGAAAGTTTGGGTTTATATGATGAAAAAGAAGTTTGAATTTTTTGGTATATTTAAAACCTTCAAATAACTTGTTGAAAACCAAACTGGTTATAAGATTAAAAGTTTTAAAACTGACAATAGAGGTAAGTATTGTTCAAAATAATTTGATCAATACTGTGCAAAGAATGGTATTTAGAGAATGAAGATTGTTCCTCTTACACCGCAAGAGATCGATGTTGCAGAAAGGTTAAATAGAACCATTGTGGAAAGAGCACGAAGCATGCTCTCAAATGCAGGACTAGGAAAAGAGTAATGGATAGAAGTAGTAAATACATTAGTATACCTGATTAAGAGAACACCATATACGCGGCTTGAATTTGGAATTTCATAAGAAAAATGGTTAGGTAAGAAAATTTCCTATGATCATTTGTGTGTGTTTGGATGTGAATCTTTTATTCATATTCCAAAAGAGAAACGAACTAAGATTGACATGAAATCTAAAAGGTGCATCTTCATTGGATATGGAGAAGAAACATATGGTTATAGGTTGTGGGATCTAGTTACTAAGTGTGTCACATGAAGTAGAGATGTGATATTTAATGAAAAACTAATGCCAGATTTACAAGAAATCAAATCACCTAAGGAGTATATTCCATTAGAAGATATCACGAATGGTAATGATATGCTTAAACAAAAGGTGATTGTAAACCAGCCACAACCACTAGTGCAAATTCAAACACATGACCAACCACAAGATTTCCAAGATAATGAATAACATGTTCCTCTAGCTAGTAATGCACAATAGTTGATTCCTCCAGTTAGGAGGTCCACTAGAGAGAGTAGGCCTTCAACTAGGTATAAATATTTTATTGCATGTTTATTTCTTTCTGATGAATTTGAACCTACTACGTTTAAAGAAGCATGTGTAGATAAAGATAGCAATAAATGAATGGAAGCCATGAGATATGAGATGGAATCTCTTAAGGGAAATCACGCATGGGATTTAGTAACCCTGTAATGCCCCTCAGTTTACATTTTCTTTTGGACTGCTACTAAGATGCATTTGGGCACTATGATATTGTTTGATGTTACTACATGATGATACTTAGATGATTATGACTCTTGATGCTTTGATATGATGACATGTTATATTTGATGTTATGATGATATCATGCTTATTAGAGTAGTTTAATTGTTTATATGAGTTATCATGGATATGACTAATATATGCTTTTATCATGATTTGTTATTTGTGATTGTGTGTTGATGTATGGGTGAAGGGGAACAAGATTGCATCACTCGCTTGCAAGTGCCCTGCAACACCGCGACTTTCCTTTTATAGTGTGATTGATTGTTTTACTATGCACATGTTCAACCATGCGATTTGTTGCAGGCTGCAGGTACTAGGTATCGACTCCACCTGAGTTACTAGGTTTGAGTGTGCCTTAATTCCAATGGAGGTTTATGTTTGGAGATAGCATCATTTTCCCACACTGAACCATCGTCCTTGTCAAGGATGAGTGGTTGTATGTCACAATCTGTCTATAAGTTCAATTTGTCTATGTTATTATCGTTTTACTGTTTGTTTCGCTTTTAGTCTAGTTTTGTTTGTCGATAAGTTGTCTATGTATTGTGATTAACGTGTGCCATTGTCTTACTTTATATAATGATAATTGAAAGGAAAGGAATTGGATTAATTAAATAAAAAAAAATTATATAGTTTATGCTATAATCAAATGAATTTATTAAAAAGTTCTTAATTGTTTAAAAAAATTAAACCTTATAATGTAAAATGGAATATTTAGATTAATATAATAATATATTGGGATTATGCAAGCAACTGTAAGAGAAGTTAAATTGACAAATTAAATATAGTATATAGTTAATTAAATTGTGAGCAATTGTAAGTTAGGCGTTAGTAATTAATAAATTAAAACAAATTAATGAAGCTGTGAATTGTGGGGGGATTTAAAGAAATAAATCAATTAAGTAAAGGGGAATGTAGTTACAGATTGAAGGGAAAAGGTTAGTAAATTAAAGGAGTGGAAGTTAACTGAAGAGGGGCTTTTGGATTATTTTTGAGGAAATGAACTAATTTTGCATTATGTGTATGGGAGTATTCTGTTTTTGGTTCTTGGAGCTTGTTCAGGGATTCTGGAAAATATTTTCTTCTAGATCCGAAAAAGGAAATTGGAATTGGGATTTGCAGTGCTGGGAAACTTTGAAAAGTCTATAGCTATGAATTTGGGGAAAAACAATCTCAGCATCACTCTGCAACCCCACTAATCAGGTTCCTTTGTGTTTCATCTTTGCTTGCATTTACTTGAAATATGATATTTAAAAGTTCTTGAATAAACCTTTGGAATATTTCTACAAAGTATTGTGTATATTCTATATAATATTGTGTTCTTTCGAGTTTTCGAAAAGAAATTATGTTCTCGTCCTATCTTGTTTTTAATGATAGAAAAATTTGTTCCTTCAACACTTATTCATCTGGACAAAGTTTTACTTCCCTGTAGTTTCTTAATTATTGATACCGTAGTCCTACTTGTGCTTTGAATCTTTAAAATTATTGTGAGCATTTTCCATAATCTTGTATCTCCCTATAGGTTTGATTCTATTTCATTTTACTCTTCTAAAGGCTATCTACGCCTTGTATTAGAATACCTTAGTATTTGTTGCCTGAGTTGTATGCTTATTTACCCTGGCTTAGTATTGTGTATTGTATTTCTATGATAGTTATTAGTCCTAGCGCATAGCTAGGTGGTTCGCTCTTTGGCCCTTGTTTGATCTGAACCTTGCTTATTTCCTCGGTCACACTCTGTGAATGCGCTATGCTCATTATCCATCTTGGTACCAAAATTTGGTACTTCACTTAAAAATACTTGGTGACTAGTTACTTTATAGCTCGTATTTGATAGCCACCATTTTGCAATGATGTTATCGATTAACATGGCTCATTCATTCGACTATCGAGTGGCATCATGTATTCTGATGAAATCTCTTCGTACACCTTGTATCGGTGTCTCCTTGAAACTTTCTCAGTCACTGGAATTGAATTATGAGTATCTAATTACCTGATGGTAATCGCTTAGTTCTAATGCATGAAGCATCTGTGGTAACCACATGTGTCTATCGCATGTATGTCACCTTAATTGTTATTCTTCATTGTCGATTGTAATCGACTGTTGAAACTTAAGTTATATGTTTAAATGACTTGGCGTACTATGCCAACAGGCCGTCTATGATAAGGTAGTATTGTTCGGTTGTATGATTATCCTCATTCGAATATATATGTATGTGTATATAAATGTGTTTATGAATATGTTTTCTTTGTAAATGAAAAAATATATATATATTTAGATATATATATAAATATATATATAGAATATGATATCATTGTACATTCAAGTTCAGTATTGATTTTAAATCAGATTTTTATTTTATAGTCCAGAACATATACATATGTAGGACAAAATTGTGATAAAATATAAAAGTTTATGATAGAGTTTAGATTATGAAAACTGAACCAACATTATAATATCATTTATTTTGATATAAAGATACATATATTTATATATATACATCTATATATATATAGGTGTATAGTTGAAGACATTAAGAAAGCCTTGGTGTTTCTTTTAATATAAATGGTTGTATTTATAAATAAAATAAAGGGAGGGAATGATTGAATAGAAGAAATTTTGATTATGGTATTAGAACGAATTGGTTAATGATAAAATTAATAAACTCTTGGAGTGATAATATTTCTCATCTTTGTAATTAGTTGTATTGCAAATTATTTAATGTACAGTTGATGTGAAGTTAAATTCCTATTGTGTAATCACTTATTTTACAATGATGTTGAGTGTAATGTCTTTTATGGGAACCCTTACATGATCCTATTGTGGAGTCTTCCAGAGGTCTTGGGAAGTGTTTGTTTGATGTTGTTATTGTTATCATGGGATAAATTGATGTTCTTGTACACTACACAGTGTATTCTTCATTATTCCATTATGATGTTTATCTTGCATTTTATGAGTGAATGTTGGTCTTGGCCTTGTACTTTTGTTATTTCCATGTGGTTGTGAGCGGGAAGGGTATGCCTCGATTTAAATGTTTATGGGAATTAACTTTATGATTGTCCAAGTGACCTTGCCTTGGTTTAATGATGTCTCCATGATGTCAATGGGGGGATTGGCTCTCAATGGGGGTCGACGCACAAAGTGGTGCCTGGGTAACCCATGTGAGAGTTTTGTAATTAAGTGATAATCAAAAAAGTTAACTAGGGGTTCAGGTAGTAGTTCATATTAAACAAGATAATATAATGCCTCACTCATGACCCATTGCACTTGTCTAGGCTTGGGATGAGTCAAGATGGCCTAGAATGGAAAATCAACTGCTTCGTCCTCATGAGGGGTATGTTGATTCTGCATAGGGTTGCATGAGGGGCTAGAGATCAGTAGAGGCTACCAGGGTAACCCAGGATGGGGGTCAGGGCCTAGGAAGATCTGCTTGGGTAACCCATGCAGACTATGTGATGACACTCCTCCTATGATAACCTTGTGTTCTTTTGAATCTTGAGAGCATTGATGTGGTATGCCTTTGGAAGTGTTGTCATTTTCGTTTGATGTTGAGCCCTACATGTACTTGATGTATTGTTAGCATGGGTTGTATTTTTTCCTTGTCTATTTATGGTGGGACCATTTTCTATCTCCTCGAATGGGGGGGTGGACCTTTGGGTTCCACATGGTTGGGTGGAAAGTGCATTGTTCTCCATTGGGTTCCTTCTTCTGTTCAAGATTGTGATGACTTCTCCTGGATTGAGGATCTTTGCATTGTACCAACTTATGTTGATCATTACTCTTGTCCTCGTATTGTATCATACTTGAGGATGTATCATGTACTTTATATTTGATATACTCTCCTACTTGTATTGAAGGAGAAACTACTACTCTTTATGTACCTATGTCAGATTGTAACTTATTGTAAAACTCTCTATTGTATTTGATCAAGTTAATGATATTGGAATGAATGGATTCTATAGAGGATTCATTATGATGAATAATGTTACTGTGGTATTAGCAAGTTGTGACATATGTTTTAATACAAATGAGCATCATGGTTAGTGTACCTAGAGAACATCTTGGATAACGAGAAGTACTCCAGATTTGATATCTTGGGGAGTGACTTCCTAGGGTTTCATTATCTTAAGAATTCACTACTCAAGATATTTTATCTTGAGTTACTAATTATACTATATGGTACCCGATGGTGGTTCGTGTTGTTATTCGTAGACCTGTGCAGATTTTATCATGGTTATCATTCTTGTAATATACATACTCTTGTTAACTCAATGTTAGATTCATATTGATTATTTTTTATGATAGCTGAATTGATGGTCTTATTATTCATTATTATTGTTATGAGATGGATAGTTCCTAATGTTAAGTTGGTTGGGGGTATGTGCAGGATCATGATGGGCCAAAAAGTGGTGATATGTAAACCAAATGATGGTCCATGTGGCTGATGACTTTTTTTTAACCCAAAATTAATGAAACGAAAAGGGTTTTTAGAGGAGATTCTCAGCTTTCCACCAATATAAATTATTCTTTACTTTGAATTTAATAAATAATTATTATTCATTTTCTATTAGAATTACGAATAAAGTCCTGATTGATAGGATGATTGAAAAACATCTATAACTTTCAAATGGTATCACATTTTTTGAATCTGAAACATGCTTCACATTCTATGCTTTGCATACTATAGGATTAAAAAAGATAAAATTGAATTTCATGAATTTTTGACCAAGTAAAGGTGGTTAGACAGACGAGCTTTTATATATTTTAAAAGTTGTAATAGAAAATTCATAATTAATTATTTACTTGGAAAAAAATAATAAAAAAATATGCATCACATCGGGACGTGAGTCCTCTACTTATATCTAAAACATTATAATTTATTTTTATCATTTTATTATGGTTAGGGTGGTCAGACAGACACCTACTTCTTATTTTTACCCTGAAATTTAAATACTACTACATTGAAATTTCAAATTTTCACCAAATAGATTTTTTTTTTTTAAATAAAGGTCTAGTAGTTTAGAAACTACATTCAATTTTTAAATTTTTTAGAAATAATATAGATAACTTATTCAAATTTTTACGTTAAGTTGTCTAACTCTGATTTTTTGTCTTTTTATTGCCACTTAAGGGCTTATTTTTTCCATGATGATCCTACACATACCCTTGGATAGAATATTATGAATATTAATTCTTGATATCTGTTATGGGATTTCTAGTAGCATAGTCACGGACCTTAGAGGACCTAGTTGATCAATGTTAAGTGTTACTTTTGCATTGTTTAAAAAAAAATTGTACCATTTTTATGTGTAGTTGTGTGTTGTCCTCTAGGGTCCTATGGTGGGGCGTTACATACCCTTCCACCCAATCCAAAAGCATTGCAAAACAAGTGGGTGTATAGGTTGAAGGAAGAAGCAAGTGGGAAGAAAATATTTAAAGCCAAATTAGTGGTGAAGGGATATGCTCAACAAAAGGGCATTGATTTTACAAAGATATTTTCACCAATTGTGAAAATGACCTCCATTAGAGTAGTGTTGGGTTTAGTAGAAGCTCATGATCTAGAGTTGGAACAGCTTGATGTCAAGAAAAATTTTCTTCATGGTGACTTGGAAGAAGATTTGTACATGAAGCAACCAAAAGGTTTTGAGGAAAAAGGTAAAGAAGTACTAGTTTGTAAACTAAATCAGAGTTTACATGGGTTGAAACAAGCTCCTAGACAATGGTATCTGAAATTTGATTCTTTCATGTATGAGAAAAAAAAATTTAGATGTGAATCTAACCATTGTGTTTATTTTAAGTTCTTTGATAATGGAGAAATCATATTGCTATTGGTGTATGTTGATGATATGATATTTGTGGGATCTAGCATGGTTGTTGCTAATAGGTTGAAACAACGGTTATCTAAGAAATTTTCAATGGAGGATTTGGGTGTTGCAAAGCAAATCCTTGGAATGAAAATTATCAAAGAAAGGAAGAAAAAGGAACTTATGTTGTCACAAGAGAAATACATTGGAAAGTTACTAGAAAGGTTTAGCATGAAGGATGCCAAGGCAATAAGCACACCTTTAGTGGAGCATTTGAAATTATCTTCTGAGATGTTTCCCAAGACACTTGAAGAAAAAGAATACATGGCAATAGTGCCATATTCATCTGCAGTTGGGAGTTTAATGTATGCTATGGTATGTACAAGACCATATATTTCCCAAGCAGTGGAAGTGGTCAGTAGATACATGAGTAATCTAGGAAAAATCATTTCCAAGCAGTGAAATGGATTCTTAGATATCTTAAAGGAACATCAAACCATGTTTTGAGGTTTAGAGGTGAAGATGCTCAATTACATGGATATGTTGAATCAAAAATTGATGAAGATTTAGATTTAAGATGATCTACAATAGGATATGTATTCACATTGGCAGGAGTAGCAGTTATTTGGATTTCTAGGTTGCAAAAAGTAGTGGCTCTTTCAATTACTAAAGCAAAGTATATTGCAATGGCAAAAGGAGCAAAGGAGATGTTGTGGTTGCAGAGGTTAATATTTGAATTGGGTAATAGACAAAAGGAATTTGTATTGTATAGTGATAGTAAAAGTGACATTCACTTGGCCAAAAATGCAGCATTTCATTCATGAATGAATCACATAGAACTTCGATATCACTATATTTGTAGTGTTCTCAAAGAGGGTAAGCTCAAGTAGGAAAAGATACATATGAATTTGAATCCTGCAGATGCATTTACAAAAGTTGTTTCAAAAGAGAATTTGGAGTTCTATAGAGCTTCTCTTGGATTGGTAAGCCTATAACACTAGGCCTTGGAAAGTAGGAGATTTCTTGAAACATGATTGTTCACAGTATTTTTTGGGACTTCAAGTGGGAGATTGTTGAGATGTGAAGTCCCATGAAATATTTGTTATTGTCTCACTTGTAATAATTCCAAATGCAAACAAAATCAGTTCCACCACAAACATAATTTTGGTGATGCCCCGTTATACAAGCTTGGAAATATGTTGGAACAAGCTTAGCATATGGTTGCAGAGTCCATTAAATATTGGACTGCTTGTAATACAAAATAAGTTAGTGGTGTGTGACTAATAAATATTTCTCCTGCTTTCTCATGGACGTAGGCATATTGTCAAACCACGTAAATTTTCTATTTTTCTCTCTTTGTTCGGTTTTTGCATTCATTAGATCTATATTTGATTTTAATCTAAAAATTTTGTAAATCTTGCAATATTTTAACATTCAACACCTGGTAAAAAGTTTTCATAAATCTTGTTTATGAATTGGATTGTGTGGAGTTTTTGGATCACACTCCATGATCCATTATAAAAATAATAGAGTTGAAAGACAAAAATTATTTGTTGCAGACTGGAACTAGCTAAAATGGTAAAAAAATAAACCTTTGTGAGATTTAATAATCATTTGTATTGCTCAACCTGCAAACAATCAGCTCCACAGAGCTGCAAGGAGTTAGCATTGGTTTTCTTCAATGAGAAATAGTAAGAATGGCTAACTTTATGTTTGTCAAGGTGCAGAAGCTCCAACAATAGTCAGAAGAAAGATGTAATGAAATATTTTTCTATGAGCAACAGCTCGCCAGGTTTTCACAATTGTTTATGAGTAGAAGATCAGAAGATTTATGTAATGTTTCGATTTGATCAATATAAAATATTATGTTTAAAAAAAAATCAAAATAGGTCTAATAAGGGAGAGGGCCCATAGGAATGTGGGGTCTTGTAGCTATATAAACTTAATTATTTGGGAAACTGAATATTTTTTAAATTATGGCACATGTTTATTATTTATTGAATTAGAAATAAAGTTTCTATTTTTTTTATAATAATTGTTGTTACGATTTAAAATGGTCGATAAATAAAGTATATTTTATCAAGTTTGAGGTAAGACCTTATATTTATAAATTTTATTGTCAATATCATGATATGTTATAAATTGTACATGTTCTTTTTCATAAATATGATATGACATATGCTAATATAAAAAATATAAAAAATTATTTCTTATCAATTGTTTTAAATATGTAAATATAAAATAGTTGTATATTAATTGCCAAAATATATAAGGAGTTATTTTTTATGAAATAATGTTGTAATATAAATAACAAATCTTTTTATAACAAAATGACATATTAAGTATTCCATCAAAGAAATTTAATTTTTTTAAATCTCGACATGAACATCACATCTTCAAGTCATATTTGTCAAAAAAGGGGTCATTTCCACCATGAATACTTGCAAGTATAACAACAAATCTATAAGGCTCACCAATCAAGCTATCAAAAGATTTAGAATTGATAAAAATTAACAAGAATAAATGAATGCATTCAAACTTATCAACATATTTTAAGGATTTTCAATTTTACATGTTTAGTCCTCTATATCATGTTGGATAATGATAACAATAAAGGAAATAAAGAAAAATCTTGTGAAAATGAATAAAATGATAAAAACAATTAAAACAATAAAACAGAGCTAGTTTTTCTAAGTTTG
This sequence comes from Sequoiadendron giganteum, assembly GCA_007115665.2. Classification (NCBI taxonomy): domain Eukaryota; kingdom Viridiplantae; phylum Streptophyta; class Pinopsida; order Cupressales; family Cupressaceae; genus Sequoiadendron; species Sequoiadendron giganteum. The sequence goes on along the minus strand of CM021108.1, from coordinate 429,589,579 downwards.
ACAAAGGTTTTTATCTTGAAGATATTTTATATATCTTGTTGTCTTGAATGCAAAATCAATGTAATGAATTGTAATTGAATAGAAACAGGTTTATGAAGATTGTAATTCTAGTCACCTATTGACCAACTCTTTTCTGCAAATCACGATGATGTAGCTAATGGGTAGTAGATGTTTGTAATTGAATGTCTCATGGGCTATTTATGGATATTTAGATAAAATTCTGAGTAATGAAGTTTGACATGTTCTTTTTAGCTTTTAGGGTTTTCTCTTGCCATATTGATGATGTGAATGTAATAATAATTTGATAAATGTCATAGCACTTTAACACATTGCAAATATTATTTGTAATGTTATTTTCCTTATTGTATATGTATTTCTAGAGTTTTGGAGGGAGATTGTTAAAAGTATGCTTATTTACTGATATCATATTTTTTTTTAAAATCTAACTATGAACTTATGATCTAATGTAACACACTAGTCATAGAAAAAATGGTGTCATTGTTGGGAGAATTAAAGGAATAGGTGAGTGATCATTTGTCTTTGTACTACAAAAGCGACATTGCAATCAAGGAAGACATAGAATTGCAAGCATGATGGAAGGAGGTAATGGATGTGGGACATGTTGATGGTGAAAATGACACAAACAACGTGTAAACAAAATATTTCTACTCTATTTCTCTTGAAAAAGAAAGACAACATATAGTAGCCTAACTCCCAAGGTCCTGGTAGTTGGTTCTCAACTGTCTGGTGTCACTCAATTGGTCCATGCAATTGTAATATTCAAGGGGCCTATGCTGGTAACAAAGAATAAAAGCAATGACTCATTTACCAAACTGTTCTTAGTAAATAAAGGGGGTTTAAAACAAAAGAAAAAGATAAATCAGGGTGTATATCAGTAAATATGCATAAAACTTATCTAGCCTCCGGACATATATCTTCCACAACGAATGTTATTCCAATAGATCAAGAAAACCATAACATGGTGCAATTTACAAAATAATCCATACCATTTCATACATCTAAGGTGCTTAATTTAATACCACAATCATAAATCATCAAACTTCAAAGATTCAAAACAAATCTTCTCATTCGCTGCCAAGACCATAGATCAACAGACTTCAATAAATTCAATTCATGCAGATAATCTAATGAAATAATCTTTAAATCCAGCTTCTTCTAATGAATTTTATCACATAAGAAATAATCATGCTTCAGCACAATCACTGGCATACAGATAGATTATAATTCATCAGCCTTATCAAGTAGAACTCCATTCTAACACCATATTGTGCAAAAGAAACCTATAATTGTATTTATCTGTAACTGAAGTATAACAAAGTATCTCTATAAAACTATGAAATTCTATCTCCTACTCTCAGGTGGCCAATTATATTCTCTATTAGCCGACCTTTACAAAATGATACCCCATGGGTATTTATAGATGTACAAAAATTCGGAAGTCCTTTCTATCTTAAGCTGAATCCACCTTTTCATGAATTAAATCCTTCTTGGAAACTCAGATAAATTTGATCTCGAGTTCCTTACATTAATACATTCAGTTAAACTGAAGAAAAGAAAATAGAATAGAAGAGAAAGCCATGCGCCTCAAACTGCCAGTCCTGCATGCAAAGAAGAGAAGAAAGCCATGCATGCATGACATTTATGCATGCGAAGTTTGCTCTGCAATGTATTCATCATAGCTAGAGAAGACTTGTTGTAATATATCCAAATCTGGACCATCAACCTAGGTGTCTTCAAACTTAATTCTTTCTAACTCCGCAGCAGCAAACCCTCTCACATCCTTCAGCTTTGTCAACTCCCTCTTATCTGCCTTTATTTCTCCTTTAATGTCCATCAATCGATCTATCAATAAATCCTCTCCATCATTTCCCTTTTGCATGACCCCTTTAAACCTATCGTCCCATTTCTCTTTTATCTGGCTCAAAGGTAGGCCCTCCTTCACTGGTATATTGACATCCACTATGATAGAAATGACTACCTCCAACTCCTCAAACTGTTCATTTAGATCCTTAATAGAATCTTGAACTTCATTTCTATGTTTGTATAGAAAGTCTGTTCTAAACCGGAGTCTACGAGAAGTCTTTTCCAAGAAATCCTTATTATCTTCTTCAAGTATTGATTGCTCTAGAAGAGTGGACTCAGATAGTTTACTAACCTCTTTCAATTTTTGGTCGTATTCCTTGTACTCTTCCTCTTGTTTCTCCAATTCTTTAACATATTGATTCATTTCCTCTATCAATTCTTCTGCCATCTTATGAACCTCAAAACTATTGACCAGTACTTCACCCATTTCTTGATTCAATTTATCAACCCACCTATCCAACATCTCCGCCTTGCCCCTTACCTGTACCAAATCATCTACTTCTTTCTTACTCAGCAAAATTGGGGTTTCAATAATAGCAACCTGTTGTGACCTTGGAGAAGAAACACTTTTCAAAAAGGTATGCAACTGATCTAACTGAGCCTTAAGCTCATCTTTCCTTTGTTTATCCTTTAGCATCCTTGAATTGGTTGATGATGCTACCACATCAATTAAATTCATTTGTTAATCTCTGGTAGGTCTCCCCAAATTAATAGTGCCCAACTTATAATTTGTCAATTGCATGTCTCCTACATCCTTTTCTATCATAGGTATGGAATATTCTGCGACAATTTCTCTTTTGTCGGTTAGCCTAGTAGAATGTAGGATCTTGGCCTTCTTTTTTGGCCTTTCTTTCTCAATTTCCTTAATCATATCCTCCCAGTTGAGAGGTTGTGAAGGTGTCAATGATATCTTCTAAAGATCCAATTTCAACCAAGTGGGAGCACCTAGAGTAGTGGTCATTATAGTGGAAGAAGAAGTAGCAGCAGTAGTAGAGGGTGGTTGCACATTTTCTTGAGGTTGAGAATCAACCCTTGGTTCCTCTGTTCTTGCTCCATATGCATCTATACAAGCTTTTTAGCTTCCTCCCTATCCCTCTACTCTTGTATCCTCTTATCTTCTAATTCCTTCTTCAAACTTTCTTCTTCCAATCTATCCTTCTCCAGCTCCTGGTTTCTTTCTTCTTCCAATGCCTTGAGCTTATCTGCATCTTCTTTCTCTTTTTGTAGCTTCTTGGTCAACTCCTTGGCATCCTTTTCCTTTTGCACCCGTTCTTCTCCCTCTTTCTCCTTGTGAGCCTCTTCAACAAGCTTCAACTTAGCCACAATAACTTCTCTCTCTCTTCGATGTCTTGCCTTTTCTTCCTCAAGATCATGGATTTTCTATATCAGTTCCAATTTATCATTCTCTTCCTTGATCTTGAGCTCTTGCTCCTTTTGCCTTTGTTGCTTCTCCATTTCATCAGCTTTCAGCTTAACTTCTACCTGTTGCTACTGAAGTATGGAATCATCTTGTGTCTTGGCATCAATTGCCTTTTGCTTTTCCATTATTGCATCAAGTGCTTGATCATCGTCAACCTTCTTGGCTTCTTCAAATAGCGCCCACTAATCCTCCTCTATCAACACCTATTCAATAGCCTCCTCTAGAGGCATATTCTTTTGTACATCCCTCTCTAACAGAGTCTCATCAGAGTCTATTCCAATATCATGAATTTCTACCTCTACTTCTTTTCCCTTCATGGATTCAGCAATATCATGAAGAGTCCCCTTTTGCACCTCTTCACTTTGTTGCTTTGTAAGTGGGACTTGAGAAGAGGATTCACCTAATGCAGATGTCAAAACCACATGTCCTTCTTGGGCATCTCCCTCTTGTGTCTCTGGTTCATCTTGAGCCCTAGCTTCAAGCTCAATTTCTTCAATGTCCAGTGGGAAGAACTCCAAAGGCTCCTTGGGAGGCATCTTTCTCTTGATTCTTTTATATCCTTTCCCCTTCTTTGGGGCTGGTCCTTGAGGATTTTCTGTTCTTAGAACCACCCATTGAATGCACCTATCCAAGACTGTTCACCCTATCTACTTAATGTCAATGGTTTCCCCACTGTCCCAATCAACTGGATCCAAGCTTTTAGTCCCAATGTTTAAAGCTCCATATGATGGATCCAATACAACTCCATCATCTACCAATGTATCAAGAATGTCATTTTTGACTCCAAACTCTACCATGAGTGCCACAGGAAACCTCTCATAGTTCCTTTTCCTTAGGTCATATTCATCCTGCAAATCCCTCCAGAAATCCTCTAATAAGTTGAAATTCTTATAAAAAACAAAAGCTAACAAAGAATTCATCTTTTTCTTGGTATCAAAATACTTCTGAGCAGTGTATAGACCCAGCTTCAGATGTATCAATTCATTCAACACTACCTTAGCTCCCACAAGATGTGAGCAACTGTATTCTCCCAATTGCATGGGAAATTTATGGCAGCCTGTTTTGTGCTTTAAAGAAAACTGGGCATTAACCCCCAGAGCTTGATAAATAAATTCCATCAGCACCATTCTATTGTTGCAACACCTTGGCAATAAGTTGGGATGACCCTCAAATCTAGCCAGCCTGAAGTATGTGAACTTGGGGTATTGAATGTACCAAGATCCCCATTCTGTAATAAAAGCCATAGCCTCTTGGCTCAATCTATATCCTGCATCTCCATTGAGCTGGTTAATGATCACATATAGGAATGCATCATTAACCCTTCTGAATTGACTCTCAGCAACCTGTAGGGATAGCTGGTTATAATGATCCCACACTTTCTTTTGTCCCTCAGCCTCTCCCAATATCCCCAGTTTGTTCATACCTGGGAAGATACCTACTCTTGTTGCTACATATACAATATAAGAGGTGATGAAAAAGCATTTAGTTTCCCTAATCTTGGTCAATTTATCATGAATGGCATCTGAAACAATCATCAGCCAATCAAATTGTTGGGTGCCATTTAAGATTATCTTAATGAAGGGAAACATCCACTCCTTGAAATGAAAGGCATCCCTCTTCCCAAAGACCCTAGACAACATCATTATTAAATTTGATACTTCTTTATAAAAATATGCCCTCTTTGGTTGGTCTGAGAGCTTTGTTAGAGACTTCTTCTCTGTTTTTAACCACCTTTTGTTCAAGTGAGCCTTGTTGGCTTCCTTGTATTTGCTATATTTCTCTAGGGCATCTGCCTTAATTAAATGCACCAAGTTCTTTGGATCCGGGATACCAAACATGTGCTAGAAAATTTGAGGAGTGAGATCAATTATTACATTATCTTGTGAATCCATGCATTGTCGGGTAGTCAAATTGTAAGCTCTTGCAGCAGTCATGATTAACTCCGGGTATTGGATTGATAGAGGAAATAGGGTGATGTGAGCCAAACCGGAATCCACTATTCTTTTAGTTCTAGGTGTCACATCCTCATTGAATGTGTCGGCATATGATTCCTCAAAACTGTATTGTCCTAGATTGGTATCCATTATGTCAGACCAATCTGATTCTACCTTGCTCCCATTGGCAACGCAACTCCGATGGTTATACCTCAAGGTATAAGGTAACTGCTCTAGCTTGATCTTCTTTGGTTTAGCAATAGCCTTTGATGTTTCTACAAGTTGGTTCCTTTGGGAAGCTTCTCCTGATGTTCCTAACATTCTTTAGCTTTCCTGCAACAAAAACCTCTTATTAGATCCTTGAATAAACATCACCAAACATGCTTTAAAATCATACCTTTCATATATGCATCGGAGGCAGAACTAGGCAGAAAACACCCTAAACAAACTCTTTTTAACACACTGTCAAGATCGGAGCCAAGACAAGTATTGAGATTATACTAACAAGAAGCGGGACCAGAGTCGGGACAGGAATGGTAACCGGGATCGGAACTAGAATGGAAACTGATTCGATTTCTTTTAGATTTTCTAATTTCATATTCAGTTTCAGTTCCGCTTCCGCTTCTGCCTAGGTTATCATTATTTTGAAATAAGGCTTCTCACTATAAGTGGAGTTGGAGATGGGATGAAAAATGGAATTGACACTAATTATAAAACATGCCCAAAATCTAAATCAATTCTAATCCCACTTTTGCCTAGGTTGACCATGACGTCATAAATGATTTTAACAGTTTAATGCATAACTTCATGATTAAGGACTAGGTCATATTAAAATGAAAAGGGGCTTAAATATAACATGATAAGACCATCCCCATATGACCATGAGGCGACTGTACTTTTAGGGCATCATATTTAACATTTAAATGCGAACATAGAAATGCATTAAGTAACCCTAAACTAAAAAACCCTCGATTACAAACAACTAGGGCATGAATTTAACCCTATATAAACTAACCAGACAGAGTGCGCAATAGATCTTAAGCAAAAACCGACAATTTACCAAACCCTACTCACTGTAAAAAATCAAATTTAACCTATGTATTTAAAAATTAGGGCACCATGACTCGGTCATGACTAAAACATGAAAATGACCGCGTCTAAACAAACCGACAAGAAACAAAACTATAAAAGCAATACAAACACAAGAAAACATAAAAAAAAGAAAAACAAACAAAAAACATACAAACCTACAGAGGAAATCGCATGAAACCAAACAATCCAAGATGAACAAAAATGGAAATCGCAAAAACAAGAAGAAGAACGAGAATAGAAAACCCTACCTTGAACGCAAATAAAAAGGTTAACTTCCCAAATGAATCCGTAAGAAACTATTTCTCCTTCAATTGATTCACTCGCACACGAGCTCCTACTGCAACTCTGGTTCACTCTTTGATTTCTTAACAATAATTATGATAACTACGCGTTAATCCCTAATTAAGGCAAAAACTTAGAGTTTCACGCATGCATGGCACCTGTAATTAATGCCATCAATGCAGTAGAGTGGATTTAGAACTATAGATGAACTAGCACATCACTGTTGTGCGACCTTAGTCAAAGTCAATGACAAAAAACTAGCAGGAGCGGAATTGGAATGAAAACTGATTTGGAAACTTAAGTAATTTCCCCAACTTGGTTCCCATTCCGGGTTCGGTTCCGGCAACAAAGATTAAATCAGAACAAAACAACAAAACAAAACAAAAAGACTGACACAAGAAAACCTAACATAAAAACTTAGTCTAAAATGAAAGACCAAAAAGTGGAGGCGGAGGTGGAATGACTTTTGATTTTGAAACTTCAAATAAAAATTGACTTAACTTTCATTCCGGCTCTGACTCCAATAAAGACAAAACAACAACGAAGCGAAAGAAAACTGTCGAGATGGGAATGGGAACAAGTTTTAAAAGAAGATTCAAAACCCAATTCGGTTCCGGTTTTGGTTCCGACAGAGAAACCAAAGAAAAACAAAGTGTTGGAAAAGCAAGACTCCAAAATTTGTTTGAAAAACAACTAAGGACAAAAATAACAAAGGGGGACCCATTTTGACCAAGGCAAAAGATGGGGTGGTTATGCAAGGCATAACAAATGGCGACTTGGCTAGGGAAAATGGTTTACCCATTGTCAAGACATCCAAGAAAAATTCCAGTCACCCAAAAACTACTTGGTTTATGAAACACATTAACTTGAATCGGATCAGATATATATAGGATAAGTTTGAGCTGGAATCTCAAATGTATGTGCTCATGAGTTATTTCTGAATCATTGTGTGTGCATATATTGTGTGTCATTCTTTATAGATACTTTCTCTGCTCGTGAACAACTATACCTAAGATTCAAGCTACATAGGTTGAGTCCTTTAACTATCGTGCAATAAAATCCTGGGTATTGCTCTACTGCCAGACAGGCGTCCATAGCCCCAATGGAGATACCTCTAGTTCTCTACTACCAGCCAGGCGTCCATAGCCTCGATAGAGATACTTCATTACCCACTTGATATTGAGCTTTCCTTTTCTTTCTTTCTTTTCATTCTCTTTTCTCTTTTTTTTTTTTACTTCACTTGTGGAAATTCTTTATGCACCTTCCTCAATACTCAAATATAATGAATCTGAAATTTGGGTTGAGAACTACATTGGATTTCATGATAGTCTTGGAATCAGATTTTTCACTTGAATCAAAGGTAGAGCCATTCTAAAATAGATAGGCATTTACTCATGCAGATGTTTTATCTAATTTGGTGATAGATTTTTTATCATAATTCATGAGATATTCACAATGTATCTTCTATCCCTAAATAACTTTTCAAACTAGCTTTAGAATGATCAAAAAGATAAGTTTTTGAACGAAATCCTTTTTCAAACGATGATGATGAAAATACCTAAATCAATTTCTCTCCTAGTACCCGTAGCATACTTTGAATAACAACCCCATTCTTGGGATCGACAAAATGAAGATCCCCAATGAAACAAGACCCAATATAAAGAAACAAAAACCAAAAAGAAACAAAGAAAGCAAACAAGAAAAAAGAAAAAGAAAACAAAGAAAAACCTAACTACAAAACAAAGACTTAATTACATATGATACAGTATAATACATTCCTTTTAAAACTACAGACCTTTCATGCACCGAAATAGTGCTTGAGAAACTGACCATTAACTGGCAATGGAACAACTTCTCCTGTTAAGGTACTTAAATGAAAAGCATTCTCGCCTATTATCTCAGCCACTTGATAAGGACCTAACCAAAGTCTATCAAACTTCTGATGATCTCCCTTTCTTTCTCTAGCCTTATCCCATAGCAATACAAGATCTGATATCCTAAAAGATTTTATCTTGGCTCTTTTGTCAAACCAGCATTTGACGACAGCCTGATGCTTAGAGAATTGTTGCAAAGCAGCATCTCTTTGCTCTTCCATGTTAAGTAAATTAAGTAATCTAACTTTGATCCTATCATATTTGGAATAAAATTCCTGCATGAACTTAAGAATAGGTATTTTTAAATGGATCGGGAAGATTGGATCTTGACCATAGACTAACTTAAAAGGTGAGTTTCCTACGGCTACTTTGATTTTGGTTCAATCTGCCCATAGGGAAAATCTCAACTGGGTGTGCCAGTCCCTAGGATTGTTCTCTAACAACTTTCTTATTACTTCCAACAAGTTTTTATTTGTGGACTCAGCCACTCCATTTCCCTGAGGGTAGTAATTAGAAGAATACTTAAAAACAATTTTATGTTCATATGCCCATAAAATGAATTCAGCAGAAGAAAAAGCAGGGCCATTATCACATACCAGAGCAAATGGAACTCCAAACCTGGTTGTGATGTTCTTAGTCAGAAACTTGATGACCACCTCTATGGTACTATTCTTGTAGGGCTGAGCCTCTGTCCAGCGTGTACAATAGTTAGTTGTAGTCAAGATGAATTTATGACCTGTAGAAGAATTAGGATTAATAACACCCACAAAATCTAGTGCCCATTGAGCAAATGGCCTTACCTCATATACTGGTTGCAAAGGCATTGCAGGATTTCTTTCTCTGGGTGCAGAAATTTGACATACATGACAAGTCCTACAGTGTTGATGTGCATCTCGAAATACATAAGGCCAGTAATAGCCTAATCTTAGAATCTGATGGGCCAAAGCATCAACAGACCCATTCCTTATTCCATGTCTTCCATGAAATTCATTAATGGCATGCATGGCCTCTTGTTGATCCAAACAGCGTAGGTAAATTCCTTGAAAATTATTTTTGTAAATGGATCCCCCTTTGAGCATGTAATGATCACTCTTTATCCTCAATGCTCTCCTTTGAGTAGCATTCATTCCTTCTGGACATCTATTGTTGAGGAGGAAAAAAACTAAATCCATATACCAGGGACCCTTAGTAAATGATTAGACAATGTACTATTGATAGGTAATGCTTTTGTCCACTTCTACCATCGCTTTTGACAAACCTTGGCCTTGAACAAGTTTCATTGGGTGAATTTCTAAGTCAAACTCTTGTAAAATGGCCATCCATTTTCCTCTTCGCTCTCCCAACTCACTTTGCATTAAAAGAGACTTCACAGCTGGATCTGGAACTATGGCCATTAGTTGACTTCGAAGTATGTAATGCCTAAACTTGTTCACTGCTCGTACCAATGCAAAGGCTTGTTTCTCTAATGGTGGGTACCTTACTTCTGCATTTTTAAATGGAGAGCTCATAAAGGCAATAGGCCTTTCCTCTCCCTCTTCTCTTCGTTGTGTTAATATAGCTACACATGAATGATCAGATGCAAAAGAATAAATATAAAAATGTTTTAGATAATCTGGGCTTGTCAAAATAGGTGCCTCAGATATAGATTGTTTAATCTGCGAGAAAATAGACTTAGCCTCAATACTCCATTCAATTTTTGCATCTTTCTTCATCATTTCATTAAGAGGTGTGACGATCTCCACAAACCCTGTTATAAATTTTCTAACAAAATTAATCCTCTCAAAGAAGGATCTCATTTCTTTCTTGCTACCTGGCCTTGTCAACTTCAAGATGGCCTCTACTCGATCAGGATCTATAGATATCCCCTCCTCTGATATAATGTGACCTAAGAGTTTCCCTTCAGATACCCCAAATACACACTTTTTCGGATTAAGAGAGACACCATAGCTTATACATTTCTTTAGAACCTTTTCCAGGTCAGCAGCATGATCTTCTCTATTCTTGGAGAAGATGGTCAAATCATCTACATAAATTATTATACACTTTCCTATCAGATCTTTGAAAGCTACATCCATTTCCCTTCGAAAGGTAGCTCTAGCATTGATGAGACCAAATGGCATCCTCCTGTAGGAAAATGAACCCCATTTGGTGGTGAAAGAAGTCTTCATCCTATCCTCATGACTAACAAGGACCTGATTGTATCCAGAAAACCCATCCAAGAATGACATCATCTGGGACCCATTAACCCTTTGTAATACTTCATCAAGAGAAGGAAATGGATAGTTGTCTTTCTCAGATGCTTTGTTTAGGTTCCTGAAATCAACACATAATCTGATCTCACCATTCTTCTTGCGCACAGGAACTAGGTTTGCCACCTAGGTAGAATGTCTAACCAAAAAGATTATTCTAGCAGATAAAATTTTTTGCACCTTTTTCTGGATCAAGGGTTCAATTAAAGCATTGACCGAGCGTTGCTTCTGGAAAAAAGGCTTGGCTTTTGGCTTGAGAGGTATGGTGTGAGTGATCACTGAAGTGTCAAAAGTTTTTAAATCATCATAACTCCAAGCAATAGCTTCAATGTTCTGCTCCAAGACCTTGATTATCTTGTCCTTAATTTCTTGAGGACGAGTCTTTCCTATAAGAAAATTCCTTTCAGGGCCTGAGTGAGTCAAATTAACAGATTCATACTTCCCCCCATCACTTTCTATAGGCGCCCTTTGATGAGCCCTTGGGTCAAAGTCAAAGATTCTCTCCAAAGCTACCATCCCTTTTGGAATATTATTGCTCTTTAAATCCAATATCCCTTCTGAACTATTATTCTCTAAATCCCAATCTCCCTGATCTCTCTCAGATTCATCTATTATCTGTCCCTCAAAAACATCAGAACTTGCCAAAAAGGCCAATATGTGTTGATCATCATCAAATACCTGAAAGTGTCTAACATTATCTGGAACAGTTAGGACTGAAATCAACTCAACTTAAAATCTCTTTAGATTGGAGTCTTGCATGGGTTCCAATGTACTAGTAGCAACAACTAGAGCATCTTCAATTTTATTAGCTTCCCTAGGGATCAGAGTAATCCCAAAAGCATCGAAGTCTTCAATTAAGTTCCAAACTCTATTTCTATATGCAGCCATCTTTTTGTTATGACATGTATACTGGCTACATACCTGTTTTACAATCACTTCAAAATCTCCCATAACTGTGAGAGAAGTGACCTTTTTATGAGCAAACATAAGGCCTCGAGCAAGTTCTTCATACTTAGCCACGTTGTTTGTGCAACCAAAATGCAATCTATAAGAAGCAAAATAAATCTTTCCTTTCGGATTAGTTAGTTCAATCCCTACTCCACTTCCTGCTTTAGATTTGGAACCATCAAACTTAAGAGTCCATAATTGGTCTTTGGCTGGGAGCTCTTTCCTTTTAGGGATAACAGGATATGACTTACTTGAGATGTGTGGCAGCTCAGACTTTTGTTGGTTATCAGAAATTGGCTTGGGGCAAATCTCACTTGAAGATTTTTCTATATTTTCAGCCTGCTCAGAAATCACTTCCTGAACAACCTCTTGGGTTAAATTGTAATCCAACTCATTTTCCATCAATGCCTTGGGTATTGGCAAAGTATCTGGGGTAGGTGTGTTGAATGGGAATTGAGACACCTCAACCTCTTCTTGATTTTTAGAACATAAAGCCTAAGTCTGCTCTACTGGTGAGGAACCCTCCTCTTGAGAAAGACTAGCCCGAGTAAGAATGGTAGCATCCTTAACTTTGAAAGAAAACTCATTGATGGGGGTCTGGGGTTCCTCTTGATATATTTGCTGGGGCTGATCTACATGACTTAGAATATCTAGGCATGATTGGCATGTTAACTCTAAATGATTATGATAATGAATCCTACACTAGGAAGCAACAAACTACTCAAATTAGTTACTTCTCCTAAAACCAACCTATCTTGTTGCAATTTTCTTATTAGAACCTATTGGTTGATGCAGATCATTGGGTCACTGTGTTCTAAGGGAAATGTATCCTCAAGACTAACTACAGAGAAAGTAAGGACTTCTTCTTGTTTGTAAACTCCTATTTCAGTCTCAAAGTATGCTACTTCATTTGAAGCATCATATTTTGTAATCATATGCTTGAGTCTGGGTTCACTCTCAATCCTTATCTGTGTTGGTACTCCCTTCCATGGTAACCAAATGTGAGATAAATCCAATAACAAATATCCCCCAATACTTTTCATTAGCTCCCGATTTAGGAAGATACCATATGTCTCTGGGATATCAGCCACTTGGATATCTATGTAAGTTTGGATCCTTGGATTTGATCCAACCTATACATGCATGTTCTTTAACTCACCTACAACATTGACCTTTGTTTTGTCTAACTGGATCACTTTCTTATTGGTCGGGATAGGACTTAATCCTAAATTTTTGCATATTGAAAAAGGCATAACATTACCCGATGCTCCAGAGTCCAATAAACAATTGTGCAAGTTCTTTCCAAAAATCCTTAAACTTAAAAGAAAAGGTGGGGTACTAGTCTTACCTTTATAGATAGTTGCATTTTTTTCCATTTGCTGGAGTCACTTTACCTTTTCCCTTTAAGCGATCTGTCTCTTCCAAGGCCTTCAATACCACCTCATGTTGAGCTGGGCACCACTTCATGATGTCAAAGAATGAAAGGGATGTCTTCTGTCTCTGCAATAAAGTAAAATTTGGAATCATTCCTAACTTGATACTTAGGAAAAGGAGGCACATTGCCTCTATTCTAAAGGTCAGAAGGTCCCTTTGGTGGTGGTGGATTGTTATCTACATTTTGGTTTGGTGGGACCATGTTGTTTGGGGGTCCAGATGTAGTAAATGGGCCCTTATTCTGATTTCTCATAAAGTGACCTCCTTTGGACTGAAAAGCTTGGGCATCATACGCATCTTCCTTTGGCTCATTATCTCCTTGCATGGGAAATTGGTATTTCTCTTCAATAGTCTCATAAGTCATAGTAGTACTGACTGGCCCATTATCCTGATTGGAATTTCCTACTGGAGGATGGGAATCAGGTTGTGCAATCTTCCCAATTTTCTCCATTTCTGGACAATTAACCTCAGAGTGTGATGCAGTATCATGCAGCCTGCACCAATTAGTCATAAAATTAAGATCAGCCACATTAGCAGTATGTGATCTCTCCTCACTTGATTGATAGTTATGGGAAACTCTCCCATTGTTAGGTCCAGTATTCCATTGCCTATTGTTATTGTTGAACCTCTAGTTATATCCTCTGTTCTGATTTTGGTAATTTTGATTAGAGGAGTTATGATTCTGGAAGTTTTGATTGGTGTTCTAATTTTGGTTTTGATTGGAGTATTTTCCCTGGTTGCTATAACCTCCCCGATTTTGATAATTCTAGTTTTGGTTGTGGGGAGGGTTTTTCCTAAGCTATGCCATGTCATTAGACATTTGAGATAGAGTCTTTTTTAGAGTCTCTAACTCACTAGTTAGCTAAACAGTTTGTTCATTTTGCACATTCTGCACTATGGATGGGGAATGGATATTAGTTGATCCTCCTGCTTGTTGTTGTTGATTTTGAGGTTGTTGTTGAGGTTGTTGGGAGGAATCTTGCATGCCATTTCCGAAAAAGGGCATAGTAGGTGGGGCTTGCAACTCAAATACAGGTCCATATTGGGAATAAGACATCCCTGGGACAGTGTTGTATAATGGTGGGTTAGGCATCTGATAATTCATGGGAGGAAGAGCTGCTCCTAAACCTCTTGATTGCAAACTTATCTGTTGTTGCAATTTGATGGCCAGATGATAAATTTTAGACAGAGAGTTAATCTCATCGGGTTGATAAGTTATTTGCAAGAATAGGCCAATCAAGGGATCAACAACTCTTAAATATGCATGAATGGCCATATTCTCAGCCACTAAGTAAGGCTTTTGTAGCCTTCGATACATCCTCTGGAATCTGGTGCTAAATAAAGGCAGTGGCTCATGATGTTCCTTTCTTATGGTGGCAAACTGGTGATACAATATGGCAGGGTCTATATAGACCCTGAATTGATTAATAGAAGCATTTTCTAAATTTGTCCAACCCAGAATAGATCCCTGGGGCAGATTTAAATACCAGTTATATGCCATATCTCCTAAACAATAAGGAAACAATCTACATACCACATCTTGATGAGCAACTTGAGCACGAGTACAAGCATCCTTGAATGCTTGTATATGCTCCTCGACACTTCTTGATTCTCCATGCATGTACTTAGGACAAATTTTTTTTGGGTTCTTCAGTAGATCATGGATTCCCCCTGAAATAGTCCCTAACGGAGAGGGATTGTTCATAAATTAAGCCATGGGTAGGATTGGTTGGGCAGGTGGTGGTGATATAGGCCAAAATGGTGGCGATACAAGCCTAATTGGTGGTGGTGATGTAAGTTGAACTGGTGGTGGTGTAGGTGGATTTGGAGAAAATCCAGGTGGAGTAAGTGGTGGTGGCAATGTAGGTATCAATACCCTACGAGCATGGGGTCTAGGTCTAATCGTCGTTTGAAATTCTTGTAATGGTTCAGGGTCAGTAGAGGATCTGAGAATCTTTCTATATTTCTCCGGTGAGAAAGACACTATGCGAGCCAGCTTGTCCTTTCAGGCCCTCCTTCTAGTGCCAGATCTATTGATGGTAAAAATGACACAAACAATGTGTAAACAAAATATTTCTACTCTATTTCTCCTGAAAAAGAAAGACAACATATAGTAGCCTAACTCCCAAGGTCCTGGTAGTTGGTTCTCAACTGTCTGGTGTCACTCAATTGGTCCATGCAACTATAATATTCAAGGGGCCTATGCCGGTAACAAAGAATGCAAGCAATGACTCATTTACCGAACTTTTCTTAATAAATAAAGGGGGTTTTAAACAAAAGAAAAAGATAAATCAGGGTGTATATGACTAAATATGAATAAAAATTATCTAGCATCCGGACATATATCTTCCACAACGAATGTTCTTCAAACAGATCAAGAAAACCATAGCATGACACAATTTACAGAATAATCCATACCATTGCATACATCTAAGGTGCTTAATTTAATACCACAATCATATATCATCAAACTTCAAAGATTCAAAACAAAACTTCTCATTCGTTGCAAAGACCATAGATCAACAGACTTCAATAAATTCAATTCACAGATAATCTAATGAAATAATCTTTAAATCCAGCTTCTTCTAATGACTTTCATCACATAAGAAACAATCATGCTTCAGCACAATCACTGGCATACAGATAGATTATAATTCATCAACCTTATCAAGTAGAACTCCATTCTAACACCATATTGCGCAAAAGAAACCTGTAATTGTATTTATCTATAACTAAAGTATAAAAAGGTATCTCTATAAAACTATGAAATTCTATCTCCTACTCTCAGGTGGCCAATTCTATTCTCTATTAGCCGACCTTTACAAAATTATACCCCATGGGTATTTATAGATGTACAAAAATTCGAAAGTCCATTCTATCTTAAGCTGAATCCACCTTTTCAGGAATTAAATCCTTCTTGGACACTCAGATAAATTTGATCTCGAGTTCCTTACATTAATACATTCAGTTAAACTGAAGAAAAGAAAATAGAATAGAAGAGAAAGCCATGTGCCTCAAACTGTCAGTACTGCATGCAAAGAAGAGAAGAAAGCCATGCATGCATGAGATTTATGAATGCAAAGTTTGCTTCGCAATGTATTCATCATAGCTGGAGAAGACTTGTTGTAATATATCGAAATCTAGCCCATCAACCCAACTATCTTCAAACTTAATTCTTTCTAACTCCGCAGCAGCAAACCCTCTCATATCCTTCAGCTTTGTCAACTCCTTCTTATCTGCCCTTATTTCTCCTTTAATGTCCACCAATCAATCTATCAATAAATCCTCTCCATCATCTCCCTTCTGCATGACCCCTTTAAACCTATCATCCCATTTCTCTTTTATCTGGCTCAAAGGTAGGTCCTCCTTCACTGGTATACTGACATCCACTATGATAGCAATGACCGCCTCCAACTCTTCAAACTGTTCATTTAGATCCTTAATAGAATCTTGAACTTCATTTCTATGTTTGTATAGAAATTTTGTTCTAAATCGGAATATATGAGAAGTCTTTTCCAATAAATCCTTATTATCTTCTTCAAGTATCGATTGCTCTAGAAGAGTGGACTCAGATAGTTTACTAACCTCTTTCAAATTCTGGTCATATTCCTTGTACTCTTCGTCCTGTTTCTCCAATGCTTTAACATATTGATTCATTTCCTCTATCAATTCTTCCGCCATCTTATGAACCTCAAAAATATTGACCAGTACTTCACCCATTTCTTGATTCAATTTATCAACCCACCTATCCAACATCTCCACCTTGCCCCTTACCTGTACCAAATCATCTACTTCTTTCTTAATCAGCAAAATTGGGGTTTCAATAATAGCAACCTGTTGTGACCTTGGAGAAGAAACACTTTTCAAAAAGGTATGCAAGTGATCTAACTGAGCCTTAAGCTCATCTTTCCTTTGTTTATCCTTCAGCATCCTTGACTTGGTTGATGATGCTACCACATCAATTAAATTTATTTGTTGATCTCTGGTAGGTCTACCCAAATTAACAATGCCCAAGTGATAATTTGTCAATTGCATGTCTCCTACATCCTTGTCTATCATAGGTATAGAACATTCTGCCAAAATTTCTCCTTTGTCGATTAGCCTAGTAGAATGTAGGATCTCGGCCTTCTTTTTAAGCATTTCTTTCTCAATTTCCTTCATCATATCCTCCCAATTGAGAGGTTGTGAAGGTGTCAATGATCTCTTCTAAAGATCCAATTTCAACCAAGTGGGAGCACTTGGAGTAGTGGTCATTATAGTGGAAGAAGAAGTAGCAGCAGTAGTAGAGGGTGGTTGCACATTTTCTTGAGGTTGAGAATCAACCCTTGGTTCCTCTTGTTGTTCTTGCTCCATATGCATCTATACAAGCTTTTTAGCTTCCTCCCTATCCCTCTACTCTTGTATCCTCTTATCTTCTTCTTCCTTCTTCAACCTTTCTTCTTCCAATCTTTCCTTCTCCAGCTCTCGGTTTCTTTCTTCTTCCAATGCCATGACCTTATCTGCATCTTCTTTCTCTTTTTGCAGCTTCTAGGTCAACTCCTCGACATCCTTTTCCTTTTGCACCTGTTATGCTTCCTCTTTCTCCTTATGAGCCTCTTCAACAAGCTTCAAATTCTCTCTCTCTTCGATGTCTTGCATTTTCTTCCTCAAGATCATGGATTTTCTATATCAATTCCAATTAATCATTCTCTTCCTTGATCTTGAGCTCCTGCTCCTTTTGCCTTTGTTGCTTCTCCATTTCATCAGCTTTCAACTTAGCTTCTACCTGTTGCGACTGAAGTATGGCATTAGCTTATGTCTTGGCATCAATTCCCTTTTGTTTTTCCATTGCTGATGCAAGTGCTTGATCATCGACAGCCTTCTTGGCTTCTTCAAATAGTGCCCACTGATCCTCCTCTATCAACACCTATTCAGTATCCTCCTCTAGAGGCATATTCTCTTGTACATCCCTCTCTGACAGAGTCTCAGTAGAGTCTATTCCAATATCATGAATTTCTACCTCTACTTCTTCTCCCTTCATGGATTCAGCAATATCATGAAGAGTCCCCTTTTGCACCTCTTCACTTTGCTACTTTGTAAGTGGGACTTGAGTAGAGGATTCACCTAATGCAGATGTCAAAACCACATGTCCTGCTTGGGCATCTCCCTCTTGTGTCTTTGGTTCATCTTGAGCCATAGCTTCAAGCTAAATTTCTTCAATGTCCGGTGGGAAGAACTCCAAAGGCTCCTTGGGAGGCATCTTTCTCTTGATTCTTTTATATCCTTTCCCCTTCTTTGGGGTTGGTCCTTGAGGATTTTTGGTTCTTAGAACCACCCATTGAATGCACCTATCCAAGACTGTTCACCCTATCTGCTTAATGTCAATGGTTTCCTCACTGTCCCAATCAACCAGATCCAAGCTTTTAGTCCCAATGTTTAAAGCTCCATATGATGGATCCAATACAACTCCATCATCTACCAATGTATCAAGAATGTCATTTTTGACTCCAAACTCTACCATGAGTGCCACAGGAAACCTCTCATAGTTCCTTTTCGTTAGGTCATATTCATCCTACAAATCCCTCTAGAAATCCTCTAATAGGTTGAAATGCTTATCAAAAACAGAAGCTAACAAAGAATTCATCTTTTTCTTGGTATTAAAATACTTCCGAGCAGTGTATAAACCCAACTTCAAATGTATCAATTCACTGCACACTACCTTAGCTCGCACAAGATGTGGGCAACTGTATTCTCCCAATTGCATGGGAAATTTATGGCAACCTATTTTGTGCTTTAAAGCAAACCGGGCATTAACCCCCAGAGCTTGATAAATAAATTCCATCAGCACCATTATGTTGCTACAACACCATGGCAATAAGTGGAGATGACCCTCAAATCCAACCAGCCTGAAGTATGTGAACTTGGGGTATTGAATGTACCAAGATCCCCATTCTGTAATAAAAGCCATAGCCTCTTGGCTCAATCTATATCTTGCATCTCCATTGAGTTGGTTAATGATCACATATAGGAATGCATCATTAACCCTTCTGAATTGACTCTCAGCAACCTGTAGGGACAGCTAGTTATAATGATACCACACTTTCTTCTGACCCTCAACCTCTCCCAATATCCCCACTCTATTCAGACCTGGGAAGATACCTACTCTTGTTGCTGCATACACAATATAAGAGGTGATGAAAAATCATTTAGTTTCCCTAATCCTGGTCAATTGATCATGAATGGCATCCGAAACAATCATCAGCCAATCAAATTGTTGGGTGCCATTTAAGATTATCTTAATGAAGGGAAACATCCACTCCTTTAAATGAAAGGCATCCCTCTTCGCAAAGGCCCTAGACAACATCATTATTAAATTTGATACTTCTTTATAAAAATCTACTCTCTTTGGTTGGTCTGAGAGGTTGGTTAGAGACTTCTCTATTTTTAACCACCTTTTGTTCAAGTGAGCCTTGTTGGCTTCCTTGTATTTGCTATATTTCTCTAGGGCATCTACCTCAGTTAATTGCACCAATTTCTTTGGATCCGGCACACCAAACATGTGCTGGAAAATTTGAGGAGTGAGATCAATGATTACATTATCTTGTGAATCCATGCATTGTCGTGTAGCCGGATTGTAAGCTCCTACAGTTGTCATGATTAACTCCAGGCATTGGATTGATAGAGGAAACAAGGTGATGTGAGCCAAAGAGGAATCCACTATTCTTTTAGTTCTAGGTGTCACATCCTCATTGAATGTGCCAACATATGATTCCTCAAAATTATATTGGCCTAGATTGGTATTTGTTATGTCAGACCAATCTGATTCTACCTTGTTTGCAACGGCAACGAGACTCCGATGGTTATACCTCAAGGTATAAGGTAACTGCTTTAGCTTGATCTTCTTTGGTTTAGCAGCAGCCTTTGATGTTTCTACAGGCTAGTTCCTTTGGGCAGCTTCTCCTGATGTTCCTGACATTCTTTAGCTTTCCTACAACAAGAACCTCTTATTAGATCCTTGAATAAACATCACCAAACATGCTTTAAAATCATACCTTTCATATGTGCATCAGAGGCAGAACCTGGCAGAAAACACCCTAAACAGACTCTTTTTAATACACTATCAGAATCGAAGCCAAAACAAGTACTAAGATTATACTAACAAGAAGCAGGACTAGAGTCAGGACAGGAATGGTAATCGGGACCGAAACCAGAATGGAAACTGATTCGGTTTCTTTCAAATTTTCTAATTTCATATTCAATTTCAGTTCCGCTTCCACTTCCACCTAGGTTATTATAATTTTGAAATAAGGCTTCTCACTATAAGTGGAGTCAGAGATAGGATGAAAAATGGAATTGACACTAATTATAAAACACGCCCAAAATCTAAATTAATTCTGATCCCGCTTTCACCTAGGTTGACCATGACGTCATAAATGATTTCAACAGTTTAATGCATAACTTCATGATTAAGGACTAGGTCATATTAAAATGAAAAGGGGCTTAAATATAACATGATAAGACCATCCTCATATGACCATGAGGCGACTGTACTTTTAGGGCATCATATTTAACATTTAAACACGAACACAAAAATGCATTAAGTAACCCTAAACTAAAAAACCCTCGATTACAAACAACTAGGGCACAAATTTAACCCTATATAAACTAACCAGACAGAGTGCACAATAGATCTTAAGCAAAAACCAACAATTTACCACACCCTACTCACTGTAAAAAACTGAATTTAACCTATGTATTTAAAAATTAGGGCACCACGACTCGGTGACGGCTAAAACGTGAAAACGAGCGCGTCTAAACAAACTGACAAGAAACAAAACTATAAAAGAAATACAAAAACAAGAAAACATAAACAAAAGCAAAACAAACATAAAAAATACAAACCTATAGAGGAAATTGCATGAAACCAAACAATCCAAGATGAACAGAGACAAAAAAAGAGAAAAGAAGAAGAAGAACGAGAATAGAAAACCCTACCTCGAACGCAAATAAAAAGGTTAACTTCCTGAATGAATCTATAAGCATCTATTTCTGCTTCAATCAATTCACTCACACACAAGCTCCTACTGCAACTCTACTTCACTCTTTGATTTCTTAACAATAATAATGATAACTACGCGTTAATCCCTAATTAAGGAAAAAACTCAGAGTTTCACACATGCATGGCACCTGTAATTAATGCCATCAATGCAGTAGAGTGGAGTCAAAACTGCAGATGAACTAGCACATCACTACTGTGTGACCTTAGTCAAAGTCAATGACAAAAAACCGGCGAGAGTAGAATCAGAATGAAAACTTATTTGGAAACTTAAGTAATTTCCCCAACTTGTTTCCCGTTCCGGGTTTGGTTCCGGAAACAAAGATTAAAGCGAAACAAAAAAACAAAACAAAACAAAAAGACCAACACAAGAAAACCTAACATAAAAACTTAGTCTAAAATGAAAGACCAAAAAGTGGAGGCGGAGGCGGAATGACTTTTGATTTTGAAACTTCAAATAAAAACCGACTTAACTTCCATTCCGGCTCCGACTCCGATAAAGACAAAACAACAATGAAGAGAAAGAAAACTATCGGGATGGGAATGGGAACAAGTTTTAAAAGAAGATTCAAAACCCGATTCGGTTCCAGTTCCATTTTCGATAGAGAAACCAAAGAAAAACAAAGTCTTGGAAAAGAAAGACTCCAAACTTTGTTTGAAAAACAACTAAGGACAAAAATAACAAAGGGGGGCCCATTTTGACCAAGGCAAAAGATGGGGTGGTTATGCAAGGCATAACAGGACATGGAAAGTTGATTTTATCAGATGGAATAAGTTGAGGAAGTTGTGCAAGAAATCATCACCATCATTTGGATTACATATACTCACTATGCAACTGTCAACTTCAGGCATCATGCATATGGAAGATGCATGTACCCTTAGTTAATGCCTCACTTGTAAGAAACATTCCCTTGAGTACACAAAAAAATGAATGACACACAGGTATTTATGCTCTCATATGTATCCAACATGTTAGCATCAATTTCATTTGACATGCTAAGCTAACTAAGCCAACACCATTTGTTTCATTTTGTGTTTGAGAAAATTGTTGTTAAAGAACCACCTCTTATCACATAGGTGTAACCTACTATTAAGCTTTGCTTTCACCGCCCTTATCACCATAGGAGCAAATAGTAGTTAAGTCTACTTTCACCACAATTAATGTTCATGCGGTTGTTTGTATATTTGTAAACTTGCATTATCAATAAGAATGAAATAAAATTGTGCAAATTTTTTCTTTTATGCTTGATAAAATTTATCTTGCTAGATCTGCAAGGAATTCTACATGGTATAAAAGCCTTTGGGAGAGATAGTTCTAGCCATACTTTGAACAAATTTATTGTATTTCATGAGATTCCATTATTGAGTGATGTCTTCATTTGCATTTTATTTTGAAAAATCCACACAATAGCCTATCCCTATCATGATAAGAAGGTTGTGATTGCACCATTTTTGGATGCACCAAATATTCCCCTTAGCACCCACGATTTGCATAGAATTTGTAGGCTCAAATATAAGATACACCTATGATTTTATTTATACACTAGCTATTTGCAAGTAGGAATCCAAAAATATGTTGTGCCTATCCAAGAGTCGTGGTTTGCAAGCTAAAGCAAAGTTTAGCAAACTGCATTAAATCACCTTTATCCATATATTGTGTTTGGCAATCTGCAAAGCTTTTCTAGTTGCGTTAAGAATTGAATCAACCGCTTTGGTGAATTACTTCATTAATCTCTGACATCTTCTATACAAGCATTGACTGACACGATATAGAAAGAGGGGGTGTGCAGACTAGAAAGACTCGCACCTATCTGTCTTTTTGACTTCTATGCAGGATGATTCACCCTTTGGGAGCTATTATTTGGACAATGGGAGGCGTGATCTTGCTTGGATTGGACTCCACTTGAATTTTTTGGGATCTCTTTGTCTTCATTTGGATTGGGAGTTTCAAACTTACAATCCCTTCAAAGCTCATGTTTTGCATGTGAAGGATAAGGTTTTTTTATGTTTTTTGCATGTATTAATTTAGGGATTATACATGCATTTTGTAATCACGAACTGAGATAAAGTTCCATTTATAGGGGGGTTAAGCATGTCTTTTAAACACCATTTTTATCAATCTATTGTTAGGCTAACTTCAAAGAACCTTTTTTGTTTGAAACAAGGGATAAAGAATCATTGCCTTGAGCAGGATCTACTACCCTATCTCCTCGGACTCGTTCCTGAGCCAAGTGACTTTGATGAAAAGAATGCATGGTTTAATAATAAGGACATAGTCTATGGACTAATATGTCTTACTATTTTTGAGGATACTCTACATCATATAGAGCACACTAAGTTCCCTTTCACTGCTTGGATCACCATCTGACAGTTGTATGGAGACATTGAATCTTCATCTAAAAGTGATGTTTCCTTGGAGAACTAGGCTATTGAGGATATTGAGACTTCCACCACCTCATCTAATGTGGAAAAATCTTCTATGGATGATCAATTCATTGATACCCCATCAACAACACCTATTGTAGATCTAGATTCTAGAGATGCTTCTTCGAGAGCCTCCAGTAATTCTTTGCAGTTGGATCATCTATGTCTTTTGGATTCAGACCACTGGGATCAATTTCTACTAGATATTTCTTTTTTGTTTGTAGAATCCCTCATTTTTTATCTAGATGACACTATTGAGGACATATGTCTTCTCTTTAAGGACCACTCTTTTGTCCTTGCATCTATTGCTTCTTTGAAAGCTTCTAATGGCACCTTGTAGCAGGGCATCCATAGTCTTCCTGATTCATCTTTTTGGGATGATCTCTTGACAAGAGTTTCAAAATTGTTTATGGAGACTCGCATTTTAGATTTGGAGGACACATTTGAGGGGTTATCTCTCCTCTTTGTTGACAACCACATCAACATTGTTGGCCCACCATCTCCATCGCCTTTGTAGCTTGCTCTATATCATTCTTCACAAGATCTTGGATCACCATTATTATTTTTTGACATGTGGACATGTGAGTAGTTTTTTGAGGCACACATCATTTGGATTTAGATTTCGATATCACCCATCTTATTGGATTGGCTTCTCCAATCACTAGTGGATCCTTTTCTTCCTAAGGGGAGAAATGTTTTTTGCAGGCATTGGGTCATATTATGTCTTCATGCGTTCACCATTGGCACATGAGATATTTCAATATGGGGGGATTCATATCTTCCTTTCTTATATTCTCTCTATATTTGTGGGGGGATTGTATATGTAAATGGGTACCTAAAATGGCCTTGATGCCAACACCCATCTTTGTTGCCTCTATAGGCCTTTTTCTCCTTAGTTAGGTTTAAGGGGGGTTTTGTTCCCATAGGGTTTTTCCTCTTTCCTCTTTCCTCTTTTTTCTCCTTATTTAGGTTTAAGGGGAAGTTTTGTTCCCATAGGTTTTTTCCTCTTTCCTCTCTTTAGGATTTTGTCTCCTTAGTTAGACTTAAGGGCGGGTGTTAGCGTCAATTTTGTTTGACATGCTAATCTAACTAAGCCACCACCATTAGTTTCATTTCATGTTTGAGCAAACTATTGTTAAAGCACCGCCTCTTATCATGTAGGTATAAACTATTGTTAAGGTTTTCTTTCACTCCCCTTATCACTGTAGGAGAAAACAATAGTTAAGTCTGCTTTCACTACAATTTATGTTCGTTTAGTTATTTATATATTTGTAAACTTACATTATCAATAAGAATGAAATCAAATTATGCAATTTTTTTCTTTTGTGCTTGATAAAAAAGAAATTTATGTTCGTGTAATTGTTTATATATTTGTAAACTTACATTATCAATAAGAATGAAATCAAATTATGCAATTTTTTTCCTTTGTGTTTGATAAAATTTATCTTCCTAGATCTATAAGGAATTCTACACAGCCCCAATCAAGCTACCATATTGATGGCAGTGTGGAGTTTATGTGGAAGCACACTGGATGAAGTGTACTTGCATCAAGTGAAGGCTTCCAATCCTAGTTGGATTGACATTGAAGGTATCAGACAAGCCTTTGATCAATTCTCTACAACTCTAGTGGCCATGGAGAAAAATGTGTCGGACAGGAACAAGAAATCCAACCTAAAAAAGAAGAATGGCCCATGATAGGTTTCATACATGCTACTTTATTTGGGCACCACTGATCTCTCCAAGGAGGGAAGACTTACCAATAGGTGAATCCCAAACAAATTTTCTATTTAATATTTAATACTAATCTCCCTTCACTCTAGCATCAACATCATCATCTATTAATTTACGACAAGTTTTTGTTAAATAGCAGATGTACAATTTTGTATCATTTAGTGTCTACTATTTAAGTAATCAATGAATGTAATGCAAAACAAGTGCAATTATGCAGAACTGTGTCGTTGGACTTAGATATTTCTTAATGGATGGGTTTGGTATGGTCGAACATAATTGAGTGAGTTGGGCCCTTCATCTATGGCTCGCATTAGCTTCCCTATTATGGTTCTAGGTCAATACCAATAGACTCTCGATCTTTCTCCCGATGATGAACATATCTCGCTTCATACGATGGGAATGGTGACTGGATTGAATGGATAAGAGGGATCAGGTAAGCGCGACTACTGACTTCTACATTCGTAGCATTGCTAAATCAATTTGGATCAATGGGTATGGAGCTATTGCTATCGAATCAACTAAATAAGTTTCATGCTTCGCTACCTCACGCACCCCTTCGCCAACCCCTCCCTAAACCCATCCATACCCATCCATTGGTGAGGAGTTGGTCAAGTTGAAGCACTGATCGAAGGGACCATCAACTCGTGACGAGCTGGTTCAAACTGCCTCACCCCCTAACTTGTTTAGAAAATAATGGTAGTTTTTTATTTTATAATAGACAAATTTGGTAATTTATTATCATTAAAAAAATCAAGATTTGGCCACCTTTTACAAAATAATTCATATTATATTTATTTATCTTGACATGTGACAAATATCTTATTTACAACAATTATAACTATTCAACAAAAACCGCCTAAGCCTTGGCAGTTTTCTTTTCCTTTGCGGTTGCGCCTTAGTTTTGTATGCTCACTGTCCTCGGAGCTCGCCACGTGGCTACCTCTCGAGGATTTTTTCTTTGACTTCGCTTCACTTTTCGGCAATCTCCGTCTGCATGTCGTGTGGCTCACGCTGGTTAATTTTCCGAGTCGGGCCCGCCTCATTCTTTTCTTTTGCTCGGAGCTCTCCACGTGGATCTCTTTCGCAGTTTTTTGCTGGGCGTTCTTGTTGCTTTCTACCGAGCTCCATCAGGGTGACATGTGGCATTTCTGTTCCTGTGCCGGCTACCTTGGAAATGCCGACGGATCTTTTGTGCTTCCCCCTGCCACGTGTCCTCTCCTATTGCTGCATGGTTTTCTGTTTCATATCATGGCCTTGCTGGCATGTTGCTGATCGATGGATGTTTACTATGGCAACTCAAGATAATCTAGGTCGAGGATCGCCGTGCATGGTCTGCTCTTTCATGATGAATTTTCAGGCGGTGGGATGGCCAATATATGGGGCCTGGTTTTCTTTTATTAGGTGGTTGATTAAGTTTATAAAAAACTCCCAAGCAGTGGGAAGTAAGCCTTGTTGAATAGTTGCTTTTAATTTAAAGACTTCGGACTGTGCCAAATAGATTTGGCCTTTCTGTTTTCAAGCGTTTGTTAGAACTATTGACCTGTGTTGTTATGTTCATTTTGTATGAATGCCTATTCTTCAAATTTTGTAACCTCTTATAGTTGGAATGAAGACAGATCATGTTTCTACTACTCTTCTATGTTAATACAAAGTTATGCTTGATTACATTATACAAATTAGAGGGTATTTTTGCATGACAAGTGCTTTTGAGAAAATTATCTTAAATAATAGCAATTTAATGATTCAGGCCTTTGCATTATGCATTGTGCTCTGATAAAGTTGTCTAAAGATTGGGCGCATCGCCTGTAGTGTAAATTTTACATTCTCGCAATCTCCCTTACCTTTTACTTCACCCATTAAGCGAAGAGCCGGCTTCGATAAAATCTCGGAGGTTATTTAGCTAGCGCATAATGTCCCCCAATAGTTAAATTTTCCATAAGGCTGCGAACTAGCACATTCGCTTGATTTTTAGAAGTGTGTATGAGCCATCGGCCTATAACTAGGTCGCAGACTGCAAGAGTCCCCGGCCAGCTTGTACCCCCTTTAGTATTTATGCACCCGAGAGGTCATCGAGGCAGCCCTTCACCTCCTCCGTCTCCTCCTTCTCCGACATCGCCTAATCCACCCGCACCTATGGCTGCTAGAAACTATGTAGCCTAGGACTCCGACAGTCCATTGGTAGCACCTGTGCCTCCTGCAGTATGGGCCCCCATCCTAGTTTCTGCTCTAAAGGCTATCCCTAAATATTTTGGGGATCAATCAAAGACGCCAATGAAGCACCTGCAAGATGTAGCAGACATATGTCTAGTACATGGCATATCAAAAGAAAATGTAGCCCTCAGATTTTTTGCCGCCTCCTTCCGAGGAAAGGCGCTAAACTGGTACAGAACATTAAAAGCTAGTAGTATTGCTACTTGGGACTAGCTTGGGACCCCATTTTATGAGCGTTTTTAAAACGTTGGTGACAAATCTTTGTTGTACCATCAACTGGCAAATATAAAACGAGCCCCTCATGAAGATCTACCTGATTTCAATGCGAGGTTCCATTCGACCTGGTAGAGAGTGCCTGTAGGCAGCCGACCACCTCTGGATTTGGCATTCATATTCTACTTGAAGCCGATTAACGTTGATATTTCCATGATGTTGCAAGCTTTGGGTGGAGACACTCTTCCTGATGCTTACGCCCTAGCTATCACTACAGAAAATAATTTGATCACTACAGGAAAGCTGGCACTGAGACCCATCATGCCATTGTTCCCCGAGTGCAATACTCCAGAAGTCAAAGTTCCTTCTACCAGTGCGTTTGCAGCTCCCCCCCAATCTATGTACGTCTATCCTGGAAGTGTTCCAAGCACGGCCCCGACGGCAGCTCCTATAGTAGCTCTTGTGTCGAACCCCATGGCTGTTGAGATGAACGAAATGAGAGAACATATGAGGGCTATGACTAATGAACTGACTACTTTGAAGCGGTAGCAATACAACTATCAAAAGTTAGCATACCAAAATTACCAAGGTAGAAAACCTTCGTACCAATCAAATCAGTGGCAAGATAAGTCACGAGGGAATACTTCGGCTCAATCAAGTAACCAGATGGTTCCGATAACCCTACCGATGTAGACTATTCATCCTAGTTCGAATAAGGAGCTGGTGGCGGGATAAAACAATTTAGCCGAAGATGCTAACTCATGGTGTTTTCCTTGCAATGACACACACATGCCACGAAACTGTCCGCGAGGAAACTTGCAACAACAAATCACAGATCAATGTAGCCAAGGTTGCACATCTGTTTCTAGCAATTCACCATATGCTTCTCAACAAATGGACAATGCGGTCCTTGCCACACAAATGCAAGGGATGTCTATCCAGAAAGAGTCAGAGATTGTCCCAGACTAGGCTCTCTTTTCGTGGATGGAAGGAGAAGAGTCAGCATTTTCGAATGACATCCCTATTGATAAAGTACCCCGAGTGCAATCTGATTATAATACACGTTCTAAGCGTAGATTTACCGGAGAGTTTACAGCATTACCTACCAAGGATACGTCACAACCAATGCCCTACCCAGTGGCAGGCCTATTGCCAACCCCACCATAGTCAGAGCTGGTTGTTCTTAGCCCTCCGAATCCACTTCCTCCTAAGACAAAGGCTTTGTCGGTCACTTCTACTATTACCAAACTACCGGATATACCGACTGTGAAACTTGTAACGGCCACCAGACCTAAAAAGTAGGTAATCGCAACTCACCAGCCGAAAGCGCAATTCAACGTGGTGGAACAACTGAAAAAGTCATCAGCCAATGCTTCTTTGTGGGACATCTTGGCCATTCCGGAGCAGAAGGTACTGCTACAAAAGGCGCTGTCAGTTGAAGAAGATTCTAAGGTTTCTGCTCTACCCCATAGAGAGGATGCATCCAGGTCCGACCTGGATAAAGTGCTAACGATTCAACCAGAGGAGAAGCTTGAGTCCAGAAAGGAAAGTAAGCCTAAGCCTAGACCTTTCTTTCTAACACTGATTATTGGTGACAAGTCGCTGCATAACTGTATGATCGACTTTGGTGCTAGCACCACTGTCATGCCAAAGCAAGTAGTTGATGCTTTGGGTCTAAAATATGAGCCTCTGAATAAAGGATTCATGCAGCTTGATGGAAATAAGATTGATACTATTGGAATAATTAAGGGATTACCTATGACTTTGTTTGCCTACCCTTGTATCACTATAAATCAGGATACCATACTCATCGATATCCCTCCCCTATTCGGAATCTGTTTGTCCTGAGAGTTCACTGCAAATGTAGGAGGATATCTCATTTTAGACTGGTCCCACTTGATTCTAAGGACCAATAATGGGGCTAAGATGAAACTACTATCAGAGACTTTACATCCTAAGCACGTTGCTGATGAGGCTTTGCTAAATTTTGAAGAAGCAGCACACACTTCAATCTCTCAAGAGGAAAGGTATAATGTCAAATTTCTTAAAGAAGAGGAGGCTACTAGCTCTTAGACAGTGGATGAAAAAAATTTGTGGAAAGAATTTATTGATATAGATCCTTTCGGGAATTACCACTCAACTGGCCTCGAAACCTATGTTATTCATGAAGAAGGGAAGATCATGCCTAAAGTTACTAAAGAACCCGAGGGTGAAGAATCTCTGAAAATATGGACGTTATATTTTGATGGAGCCAGATGTAAAGTAGGAGCTGGAGCTGGGATTTGTTTGGTATCTCCGTTTGACAAAAAGACATTGAGGTCTTACCGTTCCTAGTTTGCTTGTTCAAACAATGAAGTCGAATATGAAGGTCTCATCCATGGTTTAAGCTTTGCGGAGCAAATGGGTGCAAAGCAGATAAGTATCTTCGGAGATTCTGAGCCGGTGGTTAACCAAATCCATAGAACTTCAGCCGCAAAGAATATCCACATGATATCTTATTGACATAGGGTCTAGGATCTGATCGACAACTTTGAGGCATTCAATATTCAGGCTATTCCGAGGGAAATGAACTCTGAAGCTGATAGGATGGCAACTATTGGGGCTCAATTCGAACCCGCCACCGAGTTATTAAGAAATAAACATGCAGTGAAAGTAATTATAAGACCCGCCATCCCAGATAACAATTAGGATTGGTAGGTATTTGATAGCGATGCTCATATTGCATCATTCCTCCAGTCATCTGGAGAATTTGCCAATCAACTGCAACCGAAGATCGCGGAAGCTTATGGAGATCAAATCATCCAGTTGAAATCCAACAAGCTCCCGAGGGGGCTAGTCACTCTAGAAAGCTTGTTCGATTCCGATGATGCAACAAGAGATAAAAGGAAACTCATGGTGAACAAAGATGATTATACCGATTTGCATATCGGAGAAGATAGGAAGCTCAAGATTGGGAAAGAAGTGTCACAAAAGAATAAAGACAGACAAAAACACTTTTACGAAGAATACCCAGGAGTGGTAGCTATGTCATATGATGATCTTAAAGGGTACGATTCTAGGATCATCGAGCATACAATTGAACTGACAGAAGGAGCAAAACCAGTTCACCAAAAATAGAGACCTATGAACCCAAAGATAGAATCTCTCATGTCACAAGAGCTGAACAAGCTGATCGCATCTCGGATAGTGTTTCTGATCAAACATAGCACTTGGGTGTCAAACCTAGTGCCAGTCCGGAAGAAAAATGGAGATATACACCTATGCGTAGACTTCCGAGATTTAAATAGAGCGTCTTTAAAGGATCATTACCCCCTACCTTCAATGGAGGTAATTTTGCAGACCATAGCTAGCTCCGAAATGTTCTCAATGCTGGATGGTTTTTCAAGCTATAACCAGATTCAAGTAAAGGAGGAGGACCAATATAAGACAGCATTCACCACAAAGTGGGGAACGTATGCATATGCCAAAATGTCTTTCGGGCTCTCAAATGGCAGAGCCACCTTTCAAAGAGCTATGGAAATTGCTTTTAAAGATTTGATCCACAAAATCATACTCATTTACCTGGATGACTCGATAGTGTTCTCAAAGTCTACTGATGATGATTTCGATCATTTAGAACTTGTTTTCCAAAAATGATAGAATTTGAAATCTCTTTGAACCCGAAGAAGTGTGTCTTCGGAGTTCCCCAAGGGAATCTTTTGGGATATGTTGTCTCTAAGGAGGGCATTGCTATTGATCTAGAAAGAGTTGATGTGATCCGGGAACTTCCGTTACCTGTCAACAAAAGGGGGGTGCAGTCTTTCCTAGGAAAGGTCAACTTTATTATCCAGTTTATTGCAGATTTTGCAGGCATTGTTCATCTTATTACCCTAATGATCAAGAAAGATCAGATTTTCAAATGGACATTGGAAGCCAGAAAAGCTTTCAAGCTTGTGAAAGAAGCTATTTCTTTCGCCCCTGTGTTGGTTAATCCGGACCTATCAAAAGATTTTATTATGTATGTTTTTGGTGGTGGAAATAGTATTGCCACGGTGCTTATGCAGAAAGATGATAAAGATTCAAGGGAGTCCCCTGTTGCTTTCTACTCACAAACTTTGAAGGACTATGAAGTAAAGTATAACTTTGTAGAGAAGCAGGCCTTCGCCATTGTTAAAGGGCTTAAAAAATTTTGGCATTTGATATCATATAACAAGGTGATTGTTTGTGTTCCGCATCCTAGTGTGCGAGAATATATCATGGAAGGAGAAATCACTGACAAAAGAGCTAATTGGATTACCAAGATCCTAGAATATGACATTAAAGTCAGGCCTGTCAAGACCATCAAAGGAAAAGGACTGTCTGAGTATATCACCGAAAATAGTGAAATAACGATAGAGTTTGAATCTCTGGAACCTGTGTTAATAAATGAAGAGAATTCCCAGACCAACTAACTTGATGACAGGATAAATTTTATATAGATAGGAAGGTATCTGATGGATCTCCCATCTTTTAAAAGGAATTTTTATCGCCTACAGAATAGCAATTATGTCCTTTTAGAGGGTGTCTTGTTTAAAATAAATTTCAATGGCGTCCTGCTAAGATGTGTAAATAAGGAACAGGCCCAGAGGATATTAGATCAATACCATAATAGCCCTGTCGGAGGACATTTTTTCGCAAGAACCACGACAATTAAAATTATATGTGCTGGTTATTTTTGGCCAACACTTTTTAATGATGCATTTTCCTTAATTAGGTCTTGCAAAGAATGTCAGTTCTATGTCGGAAAGAGACAGAATGCTGCTATGCCTTTAAGGCCCATAGTAATAGAAGAACATTTTGCTCAATGGGGTTTAGACTTCATCGAGATGATTAACCCTCTTTCTTCAGCAGGACATAAATGGATATTAACAGCAACTGAGTATTTTACCAGGTGGGCCGAAGCAGTGCCGTTAAAAAATGCAACTGAATCAAAGATTGTTAATTTCTTCGAAGAACTGGTGGCCAGATTTGGCCCGCCTAAAACAATTATCTTTGAAAATGCTAAAACTTTTATCGGCTTGAAAATGAGTCAGTTCGCTCTAAAATACGGGGTGTTCTTGAAGACCTCCTCTAAATACTATCCCCAAGGGAATGGGCTCGTAGAGTCTACTAATAAAAACCTCATCCGGTTGATCAAATGCATAGGCTCGGAACATCAAAAGGAGTGGCATAGGAACCTCCGGACAGCACTCTGGGTAGATCGAATTACGCCCAAGCAGGTATTGAAGACATCTCCTTATGAGATGGTGTATGGAAAGGAGCCATTGTTGTCTATTGCCACAAAGATTCTCGCCCTACAATTGCTCAAGTCTCTGTAAGTTGAATAAAATGGAGCGATGGAGGTGAGGTTTTCCAAGTTGCTTGAGCTGCAAGAGAAAAGAGAACATGCCCTGGAAGCAATGAATAGTTGCCAACAGGTAGTGAAGAAATGGTTCAACAAAAGGGCTTCAGACTAGGGACTGCAACGCGGAGATTTGGTTCTCAAATTCAATGAGCGCAGA
This sequence comes from Sequoiadendron giganteum, assembly GCA_007115665.2. Lineage (NCBI taxonomy): Eukaryota > Viridiplantae > Streptophyta > Pinopsida > Cupressales > Cupressaceae > Sequoiadendron > Sequoiadendron giganteum. The sequence continues at coordinate 429,556,329 of CM021108.1, read as the reverse complement.
GCAAAGCCCAGGCAGCATAGCAAATTCGAATGTCTTTGGGAAGGGCCATTCAAGATCTACCAATGTAAACAGTTTAACTCTTTTGAGTTAGAAGATATGGAAGGCAGCACCCTGAGTATTCCAGTCAATGGAATACATCTTAAAAAGTTCTATTAATTCTGCATATGTGTTAATTTTGTACATTTGTATATATGTAATTACTCTTCGTTGTTTTAAGTTTTGGGTCTTCTCGGCACAAGAATTGAAATCAATATAGCAATGGTGTAAGCAATTGAAAGAAAGTTATAAATGGACTAGGTATTAACAAAAATGGGGATATTGGATTATATTCATTAGAGTCAAAAATTTACAATATATTGGGGCCGGATGGCCTTATGTTAACTTTTACATATGCTCGTTATAGCGCGGGGCTTGTAGGTAGAAGAAGCAAAATTTGTAACCATCTTTGTCTTCAGGATGTTATTGAGAAGGACCGGTGATCATAGCAACAGGCGGCTCAGGCTCCAGAAATACCATTCTCTCGAAGTCTTTGTACCACTGAAAACTAGAGAATGGCTCAAGATAGTGTATGCGCATCAGGAAGGAGCAACCTACATGGGCTCTGGCGCGATGTTCTTCATGGGTTTCCAGCTCAAAGCTGAACAAAAAGGGATTGGTTGGAACGATGCCTCCATGCAGCTGCTGTAGGTGAATGTTTCGAATCGAGGGAATCCCACGACCCAGTTGAGTTGCACGCACAATCTGCTTCAGACCTTTGAGGTAGCGGCAGGGAAGACTAACTTTGTCAATTTTATAATCTTACGCTTGGAGACGCTAATGTCCAACAGTGAGGCAACGAAGTGGGAGCAGATGCTGGTGTTCACCCGATATTGCTCTTCATAATGCACGTAGTCCTTCTCAAGTATCCATTTGATGGCTTTCACGTATAACAGGTTTTTCGCACAGGTCATACGCTTTAGGCACCTGCATGTAATCTTGCCAAGAAAGGTAGCCTGGGTCATTCTGTAGGTGAGCCTCATTGGTATTTCCATGACTTCTATTTTTCTAACTAAAAGATTAAAAATACTATCCAGCAAGAGGTTGCTAAACTGAAAGGCTAGTCGATGTTGTGATTTGCTATATTGCACAAGGAGTTGATTTATAGACTGGCTAAGTTTTGCTTGCCGAAGAAATCATGATTAACAATTGTACCAAGTGGGTCACTTCGCCTTGGTTTTCGGCGTTGCAGCATGCGAGGTGATGGGAGGTGCAGGATTAGCTTGCAACTTGCTCCGCTAAGCTGCCACATCGTTCGCAGATCGGCCAGTTGTTAGTAATATGAAGCGCCACCATCTCATCTGAATTAGATGAAATTATAGAGAAAAGCTCTATTGGGAAATGTGCCCTATACGAGCACTAATGTAAATCAATACATATAGCCTACAAGGAAATGCTCATAGGGTTGCCTAGGTTCATTTTTCAAGAGAGGAATCTGCTTCCATCACATGCGAAAGATTGTCAATTAATGTTTGGGTTGTTCGGCTGGTTGGCGATCTTTTCGCATGACCAAAGATGATAATGCATAATAGCAACTTGGCGTAAACGGTTGGCACCTACCTTTTTTGGCCGCCATTCTCAAGAAAGCAAAAAAGGCAAATTATGGCATACAAGGAAACATATTTATTGTAGAAGTTACCAAAGAATTAAGCAATTAAGGCATTCGCAAGAAGAAAGAGGTTTTTAGAGAAGCTAAGTCATTTGCCAAAGGTTTGCACAGAGACCCTTGTGAAGACAAAAATGGTCGAAATTGCAGAAAACCCTACACAGACTTCGGCACAGGTAAGTCTAAGCGAGCAGATGAGGAATGCACCTCGTATGCAGCTCTACGATGGAGAGTCTTATGCCACTTTAGGCATACCTACAAAGCCTAGCGGGCCTTTCACTCACCTAGTGAAGAAGAAGTTATTGAATGCAGTTCCTCATAGAGACCAGGCAGTGGTTTTGGAGGATTGGAACAATGTCTTTGACCCTAAGTTGTCTAGCAATCTTAAGAGCCTTCGGGAAGCTGCATGTGAAAGAATGAAACATACAACTGACCAATTTCCCAAACGACTATGGTACTACGGGCTTGCACAGTACATGGTCCCCTTGGTGCACCCTTGCCCAGAGCTTGTAGTAGCATGCGCGACATAGTTCGACCCAAACACAGGGGTTATCAGCGGCAAGGATTTTCGAGTAGTCATTAGCCCCATGACTATTCAAGATATGTTGTGCGTCCCGTTTCCTTTGGGTAAGGAAGTTGACGATTTTGACATAGAGAGAATGCAGCAAAAGTGGGGAGAGCTCCAATCAGGGCCACATTTTTATCGCTACGAGCTTCAACATCCGAGCGATTCGGCCCTGCCCAAATTCCCTTTCAGTTTGAAAGCTCTGAGAGGTGTGGCACAATCTGTCATTTCTATGTTGGCGATGGTGTGCGGGTTGGATTCAGACAAAGAGGTTCATCAGTTTCAAATGTCCCTCTACTTTATGCTAAAGAAAAATCGTGAGAACCCACTTTTTGATTTTGTAAAGGTTATTAGCGATGGCATTTGGCTGTAGCTAAAGGAATTTGGGGTCGGCTCTAAGTTCAAGTATTCGTCTTTCCTGGCTTACTTAATTTTTCACCAAAATCCGGATTACTTTTCAACGTCTATGCTCTTGTCTATTTTTTATGAGAGTGGCTCGAGGAAGCCAGTTTCGACATGGACCCCCGTTATGTCAAAAACCTTCAATTATTATGCGTTCTCGAATGCGTTCATGGCCCCGAATATAAGGGCTTTGGGTAAGGCTGGTATAAATATGACCGAACGCATATCACCCCGCCAGAGGTCTTGGCTTGGGAAGTTAACTCCACCCTGTAACTGGTTCTTTGGCACAGATTTCACCATGCTCTGCATGCCAGGTTTCGTCCGAGAACCTTTCTGAATTCCTCGTTTCTTCTCCGACAGAGTGCTGGCCTTGGAGGCAATGAGACAGCTATGTACCCTTGATGATGATTATTGGGGAGGAAAGCACTTAACCTCCTATTTGTTGTTGCCAATCATGTTTGGTTCGGTCTCACTGGTTAAGAAGAGGACCCTACAGATCGATACCTCAGTGATTCTACTTTCAAAGTTGGGTCACCTCGGGTTGGTGCTAATAGATGATCCCTGGAATTACAACCCTGAAAATAATTTGTTGGAAATCGGCATCAAGATCTCGCATTCACCTTGGCCATTCTGGGACCTCCAGAGGGATCCTAAGGAGGGAAATATAAGTAGATATGTAGGCCTCGAATATTTTCCTATAGTGGATGGTCGACCACCCTGGCTGAATTTTTATCACATTCTGGGGAGGGTCAACCCAAAGCTCGTGATCAACCCCCCTTTGGTCACCCAATTAAAGAAGCTCAATTGGGCACCTGAGAAGATGCAAGCTTTCTGGATATACCGGTAGGAGATTCTGGCAGCTGGCAAGTTGTACAACGAAGTCGCCCTCGATGAGAAGTTTGATAAAATTTAGGAAAATGAACATCCGAATGTTGAGAATTCTCTGAACCGTTCAACATCTGTGCAGCAAGATAGAGGAGAGGAGGTTATTACGGAATGTAGGGAGGAAGTAACTCAGAATCCCCCCACCGTCGCTGAGAATCCAGTACTTAAAAAGAATACTGGTAAACAACCTGTGTAGGAGGAAGAGCCATGCATACTAGCATCCATGCCAGCCGCCTCCTCTAAATCAAAACAGAAGCAGACAAGGACCACCAGTGGTAAGAGACGGGTCATTCTCGACCTCGATGATTTCCCGGAGGAGAAGTGACAACGTATCGAAGAGGTCGGAGTGGAGGAAGAGCAGCCAGCAAAGGACGAGGTCGAGGCATCTGCGGCTCTGCTGAAACATCAAGTAAACTTTCCTCCCTCTTCTCTCTCCTCTATGTATTTGGTCTCACCACAGTTTGCCCCTGCTGTCTCATATGCACCAGTCATCTCCGCTTCTGGATTTGCTAGTCATTTCGATCTTGCTCCTCCCATTTTCCCTCCTATGTCCTTCGCTTTCCATACTTTACCCGGAGCGTAATTTGGTGTCAGCACCGGGCTCATAGGCCAACAATTTTTATCCCCAAGGCCCAGCCCTGCGGTTTGTGCATCTCCAATTTTTTCTTACACCGTCACTTCATTTTCATCCCCTCCGAGTGGCCAATTCATCCCGCCATCCTCCTCGGCTATTATAATGCGACCCAGCAAGACCTCTGATGCATCAGCTACACTATCTTTCCCGTTGGCTATCCCTTAGGAGTATCCTTTTGCTGGTGGATTGGGTATCCCAGCCCAAGAATATTACTCGTAGGTCGATGCAAATAAAAGTGTCTGCACCAACCGGATCAACAAGCGAAGAGTGAAGGACGCAACTAGGCAGGCGGAGCCCCACTTGCAAACCGTTTTCAATGAAAGTCAGAATTCGTTGATGTTTGCGAAAATCACTCCTAATGCGATCAAAGCAGTAAGCGAGATGTAGCTCAGTGACTATTCTGTGAATGTTGTCGGGTTAGACTTGCAGCAGGCCTGCCCGCAAGATAAAATTGAGCTGATGGAAGAGACTCAAAAAATAGTGACTACTGATTTTTTCAAGCTCAACTGGCAGGAGAAGAAGAAGGATGATCAGATTGCAAAGCTGAAAAGGAAGGTCGACATCTGGGTAAACAAATTCAAAGCCCAGGAGAATGAAATAGGTCGCATGGAGAAGGAGAGAGGTACCTTCGAAAATAAAATCAAAGAGTTGCAGAATTTGGGCAAGGAGGTCGTTCCAACTCTTGAGAAACGAATTGAGCTACTCCAAGCAAATGAAGAGAAGCTCCAAGCAAAAGAAAAAGAGCTCCAAGCCAAGTCTAACCTACTAACTGAGGGCATGAGAGAGCTCTAACAGAACACCACTACCGAAATTGCTGAAATGAGTACCAACTTGGGGTTGGAGGTCCAAAAGACTAAGCGGGCCGAATTGGCCCTGGCAGAATGAGAAAATGAGGTTTTTACCCTGAAGGAGTAGATGTCCGCATTGGATAAAAGTTTGGCAGAAGCAGTGGCAGGTTTATGTAGCAAAGAGGCAGAATTGGCTGCCCTAAGAACCCAACCCCTTGCACCTCGGATAAGCTCCTTGGAAATTGCCAAAGTGCTACATGCATCATATTGGGAAAAGGTGAAGGCTTTGTGCCTTACCCTGCAGCCCACTTTAAAGTTTATGGCTCAAGCGGCCAGCCTCTGTGAAATGGTGAGTGAATCAATACAACAGGTTCAGGAGTTAACTTCTGACAAGATTCTCGAGGCTAGAATATTATTGGGTAAGTTGTATACCGCTTCGGATGAAGCATTGAGTAGTGTGGGCATCAACGACCAAACGATGACAGGTTTGGGTGCAAGTAGCCTCATCTCTGTGCACAAGGCCATTCAGCAGGTAGCAGATTGCAGAGCTCGATTAAACCAAGCCACCAGCAACATGTGGGCAAATTTTTCCCATTTGACCTAGAGAGGCCTCCCTTCGCCTTTCATTGCGAACCAGGCAATAGCAAGAGTGGAGCATATTGTTGAAATGATCGAAGAGAAGAAGCAGGACCTTTCTGTCTTCCAAACCTTTGATCAATCTCCGACTAATGAGGAGATCAAGGTGATCATGCATCAACTAGCACAACTTTTCTTCCAATTAGAATTGGAAACAAAAGTATCAGGCGGATTTCCCTTCAAAGCAATCATCGATCTTAGACTGGCTCACAAGCATCTGTGAATTCTCTCTACACCAACAGTTGAGGTATGGACCAATCTGTGGGCTGCTCTCTTGAGGTTGTGAGCATTGTGTTGTTGAGCCAAAGGTTTCTGGGGTTCTCCTTTCCCTGACTGAAAAGCCCCTATGAGTCACCAAACTATTCAACAAAAACCACCTAAGCCTTGACAGTTTTCTTTTCCTTTGCAGTTGCGCCTTAGTTTTGTATGCTCACTGTCCTCGGAGCTCGCTACGTGGCTGCCCCTTGAGGCTTTTTGCTTTGACTTCGCTTCACTTTTCGGCAATCTCCGTCTGCATTCCGTGTGGCTCGCGTTGGCTGCTTTTCCGATTCGGGCCCGCCTCATTCTTTTCTTTTGCTCGGAGCTCTCCACATGGATCTCTCTCGTGGTTTTCTGCTGGGCATTCTTGCTACTTTCTGTCGAGCTCTGTCTGGGTGACACATTACATTTCTGTTCCTGTGTCTGTTACCTTGGAAATGTTGATGGATCTTTTGTGCTTCCCGCTACCGCATGTCCTCTCCTATTGTTGCATGGTTTTCCGTTTCATATCATGGCCTCGCTGACGTGTTGCTGATCGATGGATGTTTACTGTGGTGGCTCAAGATAATCTGGGCTGAGGATCGCCATGCATGGTCTGCTCTTTCATGATGTATTTTCAGGTGGTGGGATGGCCAATATATGGGGTCTGGTTTTTTTTTATTAGGTGGTTGATTAAGTTTATAAAAAACTCTCAAGCACTGGGAAGTAAGTCTCGTGAAATAATTGCTTTTAATTCAAAGACTTGGGACTGTGCCAAATAGATTCGACCTTTCTATTTTCAAGCGTTTGTTGGAACTATTGATCTGTGCTGTTATCTTCATTTTGTATGAATGTCTATTCTTCAGTTTTTGTAACCTCTTATAGCTAGAATGAATATAGATCATGTTTCTACTACTCTTCTGTGTTAATACAAAGTTATGCTTGATTACATTATACAAATTAGAGGGTATTTTTGCACGACAAGTGCTTTTGAGAAAATTATCTTAAATAATAGCAATTTAATGATTCGAGCCTTTGCATTATGCATTGCGCTCTGATAAAGTTGTCTAAAGATTTGGCGCATCGCCTATAATGTAAATTTTACATTCTCGCAATCTCCCTTACCTTTTACTTCACCCATTAAGCGAAGAGCCGGCTTCGATAAAATCTCGGAGGTTATTTAGCTAGCGCATCATGTCCCCCAATAGTTAAATTTTCCATAAGACTGCTGCTACATGCAAAATATTGCATCAAAAATAACTATTTATTGTCATACACATATTCATGATGTCAATTCAAATGGGTCCCTCTTGTTCACATAACTTTCTATGGTCAAAATTCTTAATCTTGTGTTTCTTGAAATTGATTTGCACATCTTTCAACTATATGATATTGCTTTAGGAAATAATCCTACTCAATTGTTTGGGTTTCACAATGAGATTTGATAGTTCTTTAGCAAGCCATAGATAATCTTGACTCAATTTTTTTTATTTGTGGTGATATTGTCATCATTGCTTTTTTTATGGTTATAATAGTGGGGTTCACAATATTTTTTCTAGAGCTCTTCTTCACACAATGATAATGGATGGAAATTGAGTATCAAGCTTATTGATTCAAACTACAACAAAACATTATATCTAGCACTATGTGTTTTGACATTGTTATTAAATATCTAAGTTTCAAAGGAGAAAAGCCCAAGATTTTCACTCATATTATTGTTGATATGAGCATGGATCAACTATAAGAAGCCTACAACATGGCTCTAAGAATAGACCCTAGAAAACAGAGTCTACAAGTGCATGCATTTGCAAGATTATATCGAGCTCTTGCAAGATTCTATGGGTCATCTCAATTGTTCACTAGAAAATATAGCTAGCATAGGTGTGAAACCATTAAAGACCTAGGTTGTGGATGACTAGACATGGCTCAATGTGGCTCTTACAAACCAAGATACTTACCTCAATAACTTCTAAGGTCAACTTGGTTAGTAGAGGCCGAGTTTGAGGAAAGATCCTAATTTGTCAAAAATAATAAGTAATGGTCTTGCCATGAGCAAGATCTCCTTTGCTTATAGTGACCTATAAACTAATGTGTTTTGCATTTGGAATTCTTCATTGAATAAAGAAGGGTTTCCTTAGTGGATTTTGGGGACCAAGCAAGAGCTTTTATTTTTTACAAGTACCTAATGCTATTATTTTTCAAGTGAATGCAACTATGGCTAAAGATCTAGTAGTGGGAAGTATAAGACCATTGGGGAGACTATTGTGAATATGTCATTTCATACCAGTGAGCATTATGTATGCAAAATGTTAAAGCATATACAAGAAAAATGAATCATTTGAAAAAATACATTATAGAGCATGGGTTTATGGATTGCAATGATGGTAGGATATACATAAATAGGTATAAAAATGCTTTGGAATTTTTTTAAGAACATGCAATTAGAAGGCACAAAGATAGATTCCACAACCTTTGTCAACATCCTTGCATGTGCCAAAAATGATGATGAAAACTAGATTCTTGCCCCATGTTGTTGCAAGTGCTTTGGTAGACATGTATGCAAAATGTAAAAGTGTGCACAAGGCACATGAACTATTTGACAAAATGTGTCAAAAATATATGGTTTCATATACTATAACTATTATATGATATGCAGAAAATAGGTTTAATGAAAACTTGGAATTTTTTAAGAAAATGCAATTAGTAGGTCTAAGGCTTATCTCAACAACCTTTGGCAACATCCGCTTAGCTTATGCCAAAATAAGATCTTTAGAATAGGGTATTAACATCCACCAAATATGAGAAAATGGTGTGTTAATTATTTATATTAAGCATTATGTGTTCATAACACTAAGTGTGTATCACTAGATTACATGATTTTATCCTTCTTTGTTTATAACATGTGTTCTCTTCAACTTGTAATGTATTTAAAATATACTATTATTTTGAAATGAATTGGATTGTTTACCTAGATTTTGGTGTTTTAACTGTTAGAACACAACAATCTACTAAGAGGGGGGTGAATCAGTAGATACTAAAACTTTTAACCCTTTAAAATTTTGAGTAGACTAACCTCTAAGACACTTAGTATGTTGACTGAACTATGAATTACTAAATATAAACAAGCACGCAATCAAGCATCACATAACACACAATATACATGGAAAACCTAGGATGGGAAAAACCACGGTGATAAAATGTTGCTAGGAGCTATTGTCCTAATCCAGCCTCACAAATATGCTTTATGTTACAACCTTTAAGGGCTTCAACCCTAAGGAGACACCAATCCCCTGAACTGAGCACCAAGTTAGTTATCTGATGGCACCAACCTATCATATTTATACCATAAAAGATGATTACAATTTGTTCCTAAGGAACTTAGATCATTGTTACAACTTACTCTACAACTGCTCAACTATATGTTGCCATGACAACTTTCTCCTCTACCCTGTACCCCTCTGGTTCATCTATGTTCTTCTCCTTCTTCTTTGGTGCATTCTTAGTCTGCCTCAATGCACCACCATAACCTTTCTGCAGCTCTCCTTTTCTTTTTAGTACATTCTATGTCCACCTCTAGAGCTTAGAATTACTTCTACACTATACACACTCTTCTTTTTTTCAACGCTAGTTACTACACTTAGGAGATATTCTCTTTTGTTTTGTGTGTAGAGCTAAGTGGCGATTAATGCCCCAAGATTCTCCACCACCCATAGATCTTTTCTTAGGGTTCTAAATATCTTATCCTCTATCATGCAGTTGTATTGAGCTACACAAAATTAAATTCTGGTGCAGATAATTTTCCTTCATTCTCTCTCTATCAAACCCTAGAATTGGATTTGTCACCAATGCATCCTTATGATCATTCGATCTAATCTTGATCCTTGTCTTTGTGGTCATCGATGCTGCTGCACTATCTATCAAATCACATTACAACTATCGTTGATGCAGATAGAACATTTAATTTTGATCTCCAAGTCGGTTTTCAAGCAAAACCATGTTTACATAGAGTTAGTTGTTGTCGATCTTCACTTTTGAATATGAACCGTCAATCTCCTACCTTCATGCCTCGATCCTGCATTCTACATTCACCATCGCATATTTAAAATATAATCATTTGATAAATGTTCTTTAAATCTCCTCTATTGATCTCACTTCCATTGAAATCACACCCATCGTGTATTTCCAAAACACTTATAAAATTCTCATTCATTTCCACGATGTAGCAACAACCGTCTGATTTCCTTGCTTGAGTCTCTGTCATCCATTGCATATCATTGATTTTCTACAAGCACCACCATTCCTATTCATGATGTACCAAGATGCACAACAATCACCGTTAGATCTCCTCCTGATCAATCTATGTCATTCCCTACTATCCCATTAGCTCTGACAATGGGCTCACAACATCTCCACAGGTTGGCGGGCTTATGCTATGTGTCATGTTTTAACGTCATACTCCACTACTACTCAACTCTCATCACATATCACTGAAAGCTTTGTGTCCTAAGGATGTGTAAGCGCGATGCACTATCACCCAATGATGCAATGACCTTCAGACACTTGTCCTTGTTGTCACCTTCCACTATGATCGCTCATCACCCAAATTTTCAAACTCTTCACTTCACAACAATGATAAGGGATGATGCCACATGTTTTTTGGACCCACCAAAGTCTATTCTCCTTTATCATGTGTCATCCGATCAACACATATCAAATCTCATCCAATCCTCGCTTCCCCATGAGGTTCAACCAGGGCCCGTCATAAGCATAGCAGGTTGGCGAGCACCGTTTGATCAACTTGATCATGACCGTTGAACGACTTTCATTGCTCATTTCTAAACTTAAGGTAAACTTTAAATTTCTTTTCATGATGTGTAAGATTCAGTGTTAGCCATCAAATATCCTAACATTCAACGCACACCATTCAATCTCCAAAGGCTCATATCGATGACAGCAACTGAGTGAATAGATGAAGGGGTTGGTCACCAAACGAACTTAAAGGGCATAAGTTATAACTTAAATGACTTGCAACCTTCAACAAGCAGTCAATGACAGATTAGAAAATTTTTTAATGTACAATGACTGCAAACTCCTAGGGTTTAACTGCAAAACCCTATTATAGGCTGAGAGCACAAGTATAACAATTATGAGCATAGCCTTCAACCTTCAGACCTGCAAAAACAATTTTTGAGCCGCTCTCAGAAAACGCATGTCAAATTTGGACTTAAGTTTCAATTTTGAATATTGGAAGAGTTCACTGCATTGCCATGACAATAATGCAATATTTTGAGCAACTTTTGCTATCAACACACCATCTTCCAAAACTAGATTCATAATCTTTCCTCAAATATTGGTGACAACATTTTGACATCAATTTTGATGCTCCTTTTATGCAAGATCAGTTCCATCTCACACTTGATCCCATTTTGACATCAGTGAAAACAATATGCCAACAATCTTCCCCTTTGTCATTGATGGCAAAACTAAATGTTCATACCAATTGGCTGAAATGATCTGATACAAATCAAAATCAAATGAAATTTGTAACATTAGAGATCTATACCAATTGGACTTCCTAAGCAATTAGCTCACCTTTCTCACATTTCTCCATCTTTGATATGCATCTCTACCATACTCATCCTACTCAATTGAGAATTTGTTCACAATTCTTCCCCTTTGACATCAATGGCAAAGGGAAAACTCCCCCTTACACTATACTCCCCCTTTGACAAGTAATTCAAAGAGAAAGTGGTAATCTTGATTATGCAACCATCAAGTCATTATAAATTTGTAAAACCATGGTTACTTGACTTGATCTATCTTTCCATTTCCAAGGATGAATAAGGTATAAATGAGGCTCCCCCTAGACTCATGCCCTATCACTAGTGACTAGTGATATAATGTGGGAGCAATGACTCCCAATTTCTATCTTAGATATTTAAATTGTTCCTTGGGGAGAGGCTTAGTGAAAATGTCAGCTACCTGTTCTTTAGTTGGAACATGCTCGATGTTGACCTCCTTATCTACAACCTTCTCTCTTATGAAGTGATACTTAATAGATATTTTCTTTGTTTTAGAGTGCATCATAAGATTCTTTGATATGTGTATGGCACTTGAGTTATCACAAAGAATTGAGATAGGTTCTTTGTACTCCACTTTTGATGTCCTTGAGTGTCTTCTTCATCCATAGGACTTGAGTACAACATGTTTTTGCTGCCACATACTTTTCTTCTATACTGGATAGAGTGATTGATTCTTTCTTCTTGCTCATCCAAGAAACTAACTTGTTTCCCAAAAAGTATGCTTCACCCCTGGTGCTTTTCTTCTCATCTACACTTCCTACCCAATCAGCATTTGTATATGTTGTTAAGGAAAAATCCTTGCTCTTGGGGTACCATAGCCCATATTCAATAGTGATTTTGATATATATGAGGATTCTTTTTACTGCATTGACATGTGATTCTCTTGGTGCAACCTGGAACCTTTCCACTAAACATACAACTTTCATAATATCTGATCGTGATGCATTTAAGTATAGCAAGCTTCCAATCATTGACCTATACATTGTTTGATTTGCCTTAGGTGATTCATCTGATTTAGTTAACTTGCAACCAGTTATCATGGGGGTACTGAATGGTATACTATCTTCCATGCCAAATTTATTGAGCATCTCCTTAGCATACTTAGTTTGAGATATGAATATCACATTATCAATTTTTACAATTTTTAAACCAAGGAAAAATGATGACTCCCCTGACATTGACATCTAAAATTCATCTTGCATGTGTGTAGCAAATACTTTACACATTTTGTCATTGCTACCTCCAAAAATGATGTCATCAACATAAACAACAATAATCATGTGACCATCTTCTGATTTAAAGTACAAATCATTGTATGCACATCCTTTCTTGAATCGTTGTTATTGCAAGTATTGGACTAACCTAGAATACCATGCTTTAGGTGTTTGTTTGAGGCCATACAGTAATTTCCTTAATCTGCACACATAATCATCATCATCTAACAATTGAAAACCTTCTATTTTTTTATGTAGACTTCCTCTTCTAGGTTTCCATTCAAGAATGTAAATTTCATGTCCATCTGGTACACTTTAAATCCTTTATACACTGAGAATGCAAGAAACATTCTTATTACTTCTAATCTTTCCACAGTTGCAAATGTCTCTTCAAAATCAATGCCTCCAACTTGTGCATTCCCCTTGCACATTAATCTTGCCTTATTTCTTACTATAGCTCCATCCTCATTTAGCTTGTTTCTAAACACCCATTTCGTGCCAATAACATTTTTGTTTGGGGGTCTAAGAACCAATTCCCATGTTTTATTCTTCTCAATATGATTTAATTCTTCTTCAATGGCCTTTATCCAAATCTCATATTTACTAGCTTCAAATAAGCTTTTTGGCTCAATCTATGACAAGAGAGAAAAAATTTACTTGTTTCTTATTCTTTGCAAATTTTCTCCTAGTCAGAACTCCTTCATTTTTATCACCAATCATTTGATCTTTTGGATGATATTTTTGTACATACTTTGAAGGTGCTCTTTCATTCTCTGGTTCGCATATCTCTTCTTCATTTTATTCATCCACAAAAATATCTTCTTCATCTAATGATTCAATCTCAAGGTTGGTTTCGTTGGGCTTAATTAGATTCATATCCTCATTAATTTTGGCATTGATTCTTTCCACCATCTTATGCAGCTTTTGTTGTAACATTTGTAAGCTTTTCTCTGCATTGAACATCCTAGAAATATGCCTTCATCACACCTTGAATCAAAACTTCCCAAATTCTCATCTTTGTTCTTTATGTAACATTTGTTGCCAAATACCTTGAAACACTTGACAAATGTAGGTCTGTCATACAATAGCTCATATGGAGTTTTCCCACTATTTTCTCTTAGAAGAGTTCTGTTCTAAATGTATATTGCAGTATGAACTACTTCCTTGCAAAAAGTATCTAACAATTTGTCCTCACTCAACGTTTCTCTACCCATGTCTTTAAATATTATGTTTCTTCTCTCTACAACTCCATTTTTTTGTGCGGTTCTTGGTGCAGAATATTGCCTTAATTCCATGGTCTTCACAATACTTATTAAATTCACTTGATGTGAATTCTCCTCCTCTATCTATCCTTAAGCAATTGATTCTCCTACTAGTTTCCTTTTCAACAAGCTTCTTGAATATCTTAAATTTTTCAAATGCCTCAGCCTTCTCTTCTAGAAATGTTACCCATGCCATTCTTGTGTAATCATCAATTAGCAGCATGAAATACCTTTCACCTTGCAACTCATTTGTCCTCATGGGACCACATACATTAGTATGAACTATTTTTAGGGGTATTGTTGTTAAATAATCTTTTGTTAAAAACTTGAACCTTGTTTGCATTCCTTCCTAGCATCATTTGCAAGTAGTGTTTGCAGGCTTGGTTATCTTTGGAAAGTTTATTACAAGCCCTTTTGAGCTTATTTTGACCAGATTGTTAAAATTGGCATGGCCCAATCTTCTATGCCATAGCCAACTCTCATATACATGACTTATTAGATAATTGTTGCCTTTTAGTTCACAAAAGTTGTATAAATTACTATCATTCCTAACTTTGTTTGCAATTGTCTTACCATTCTTCCTTATCTTGCAGCCTTCAAAATTAAATGTAACTTTATAACCATTTGGAACTGATGAAAATGGGGGTGAGATGATAGATGAAGATGATAATTGATTAAGTGTTATCACATCCACTTTCAAGGCTTCCACTCAAGGATAACCCTAAAGATCTCAATGTAAAAGAGAAAGAGATCTTGCAATAGGGCTATCCTAGGAGTTGAATATGATCTAATAAGGGGTTCACCACCAAGTTTAGACTTGGAAAAGATAATAAAATGTTAGATGAAATGAAAAACCCTAGTTGAAAGCACATTGCAAACTAAGACCAGATGACCTATAAAAGTGAATGAAACAACATAAGAAATTACAAAACAGAATGTGTGCACCTAGAAATCTAGAGAAGGTTGGATGAAGATCTGAAACACTAGAAAATCTACTTTTACTATTGACTAGGACTCATTCACCAAGTTGGGTGAATCAATCCAGTTTCTAGAAAACTATGCAAGAATAGGTTTCAGACAAAAGGGTATCTGAATTTGATAAATCCTAAAAAATGATTGGAATGGGGACTCATTCGCCAAAAGTGGTGAATGAGTCTAGAGTTGGGATTTTCTAGACCTTTGAAAGCTAATCTACTCTTCTCTATCTGCTTTTTCCCTCCTAATTGGTTTATGGATCTAAAACTGCAATTTGTGACCTATAGGTGATCTCCAAGTCTCTCTAAGGCTTGTTGACAACTTTGACAACTCTAAATGATTTGTAACTTTTCTCCATTCTTTCTCCTTAGGAAATATACAACCTAGACTTGCAAATCACACACAAAGGAAAGGGGGGAATGTTGTTGGGTTAGTGGATAGGGGTTTTCCTTGGTCAAACCTCATTTTTGAGATCAATCCTTAAAATGAAAGAAAATAAGAAGGGAGAAAGATGAATGAACAAAAGAAAATGTTGTGACTCACCAAACCCTAGCAATAAGGTTATGAAAATATGCTTGAAATGGCTATAATGGATGCAGTTCATGACTCTTTCTTGAATAGTTTTGACCTTGAATGAAACACTTGCTTGAATCACAAACCCTACACCATAATTGTTAGCACAATAACAAACACGAAATCTTTGCCATGATGATTGATGCTTGAAAAATGCTCTAAAATGCTTGATAATCTGCCCTTGAATTTTATTGAAGTCCCTTTTGGATGCTTGAATGTTCTTGTGAACTCAATTTGCTAGTATGAATGCTCTCACAAAAGTCTTAGGTGAAAATGAGTGAAAGAACCTTGTATTTATACTCAATCATGCAAGAATTCCCGAAATTACAACACTACAAGCCGACATCAGATCTAAGAGAATAAAATCCCACCAAAAATTTGAATTAGGTTTGATTTTGTGCCACACAGGACTCATTCACCTAGGATGGCAAATGAATCCCATATGGTATAATGTATGGAACCAAAAATCAAAAGTGCTTAGAAATGTGTGAAAATCGGTTCGGGGCCAAAAGATCCAAGTGGGAGACATTCGCCCAAGGTGGTGAATGAGTCCTAGATCCCTAAATCTAGGCCACACAATCCAAAAACACCTGAATTATGATTGGTTAATGATTGGTGTCGGGATTATCCTCGAAAAGATGCAATAAATGAGACTTGTGGATGAAAAATAGGGCCAATTACAGCGTAAGAAAGCCCAATTATTAATGACAAGCCTAGAGAAGTGTGAAAGTGTGTTACAACACTTTGCAACACTTCAAATAAGGAAAAATTAAGATTAATTTTGATTAAAAAGAGGTTTATTAGGTTGATAAGACCTTAGAAAGGTGTGAAAGTGAGTTACAACACTTCACAACACTTTAGCAAGGTACCATTAGATCCTTTAGTTTACAAGGGCCCAAGACCTAATGTGAATGTGTTAACCACATTACAACACCAAATCAAGGAAACATTAAGCCTAACTCACAAGGAAAGCCCAAACAAGCCAGAAAAAGTAGAAGGGTTACTTTTTTAGTGACTCCACCATTTTCACACATCTAGCTGACACTTAGAAGGTTGTGTTTCAATCTATCAACATAAAGGACATATTTTGTCTTTTTCTTTCCATCCAAGCTCAAGATTCTTTTACCACAAATTTTGACAGTAGTATTGTCTCCTAGGCTTACTGAACCTTCTTTACACTTTTTGAGCTCAATGAATTTGCTCTTATCTCTACTCATATGCTTGAAGTAGCCACTATCAATCACCCATAGGTTTTTTTTCTTTGCATGTAGTGCAGTTTGGGCAATCATAGATTGAGTAGAACTCTGTCCTTTTTCTTGCCACACTTTCTTATGTATATTTTCAATATTCTCACCCTCCTCTTAGGAACCTTGGATTCCTTTTCCATTTTTGGGCTTGTATTCTTCTTCTTCTTAGACTGAACATTTGGTCTTACGATTTTTTTTCTACAATTTCTAGCTATGTGACCAAAATTGTTGCAATTATAAAAAATTACATTCATAGATCAACTAAGAGAGTAAATGGATTTTTTCTTACATAATTTTTATTCCCCTTAGGAATGACTCTACATTCTCTAGAGCTATGACCAAACTGATTACATTTATAACAATATCCATGAAAGTATGAGGAATACTTGGTCATATAATTTCCTTGAGTTTGATGAGGTGGTCTTCTTTTCTTGGACTCCTTTGATCATGTACTCTAGTAAAACCATCTGCATCTGTTCTTGTCATATTATAATTCTTCCTTTGTTGGTTGTTGACTAACTGATTATTCTTCTTGTTTTCCATAGGCTTATTTTCTTCATCCGATTTCTTCAACTCAACAGACTGAATCTTTTCTCCATCAACAACTTCCTTACATGATTTTTCATCATCTGAGCTTGACTTTTCTGCTGCCCTAAACATTTCATAAAGTTTTACAGAGTCATTTACAAAGAAACTCTTTCCTTTTTCCAGCCCTAAACCAGATTTCTCTTTTTTTGAAGGTTTTTGTGTGCTCAATAATTCATCAAGGATCTTTGATCCTCCTTTTATCTTTAGCCCTTTTTCAATTTGTTGTTGGGATTTCTCCAAATCCTTTATTAAGGAAACTACTTCTACCTCAAGCTTCATGTATCTATTAATTTTGATCTAACTTTGGTTTTCATCACCTCTTCCATTCTTCTAGCTTCCTCTACTTGAAGTTTCAGATGTACTACCATTTGACTTGACTCCTCAAGCTCTTTAGACAACTTCTTATTTTCCTTTTTTAATCCTTCTGATTCATCTCTCAGAACATCAAGATCTTCTAAGGTAGAAATAAGCACTCCCTCCAGATCTATTTTGGCTTCTTCATCACCAATATGCTTACCCATACCATGCTTCTAATTTATAGATTCTTCATCCATGAGGAGAAATTCTTCCTTTTGCTCCATAACAAGAGCATGGTCAAGTTCATCATCTAAACTATCATAAGAATTAGATGAGTCACTTCCTTCTTGAATATATAGGCTCTTCTTTTTCTTTCCAATGCTTCTATTTTTAGGATAATAGGTTTCCTTCATCTTATGGTCTTCTTCTTGTTCAAGTTTATCCTTCTTGTATGGACATTTAGAGGCAAAATGTCTTACTTTACCATAGTCAAATAATTTGAAAGGTAACTTACCTTTGTACTTTCCAAAAACTCTCCTTAGTCTTTTGATGAAGTTAGATTCTTCCTCATCAATCTCTCCTTATTTATATGTGGTGGGTTCAACTTTATCTTTCTTAGGTGCTTCATCCTTTTCTTTGTTGGCAACTTTGAAAGCAACTTATTTTCTGGATGGCTCTCCATCTCCCATTCTCATCTCATAAGCAATGAATATACCATGCAACTCATTAAGAGTGAGTTTTACTATTTCCCTTCCTTCCTCTATTGCTAAGATCTTAGAGTCATACTTTTATTTCATAGACCTAAGAACTTTTAATACAACAACCTTTTCCTTTACTTCTTCTCCATATCCTCTAATTGAGTTTACTATATCATTGACTCTTTCAACATAGTCTGCAGTATTCTCTTCTTCAGTCATCTTTAGACCTTCAAATATGGCCCTCAGTACTTGAATCTTAGAAAATTTCACCTTGTCATTTTCCTCATAGATTTTATTTAATGTATCCCAAACATCTTGTTGATTCTTACAATACCTAACCTTGCTATGCATAGATCTAGACAAGCTATTTGTAATATAAAACCATGCCTTTTCATTGTTCTCATAATCTCTTTTCCTTGCAACATTAGTAGGGGGTGTGGCCAATGGTATGTATCCATTTACAATAGACATCCACACATCAAATCCTAATGATCCTAAGTATCTCTTCATCAATAGACTCCAGAAAGTATAATCTATTCCATCGAACTTGGGAGGCTTGTTTGTGGAAGAACTTTCTTGACTGATCATAGTGTTCACAAATCTAGGAATCTACTTGAGTTGATTAAGCTACTCCTAGGGAACCTGGCTCTAATACCAATTTTTAGAACACAACAATCTAATGAGAGGGGGAGGGTGAATCAATAGATACTAAAACTTTTAACCCTTTAAAATTTTGAGCAAACTGGCCTTTAAGACACTTAGTATGTTGACTAAACTATGAATTATTAAATATAAACAAGTACACAATCAAGCATCACATAACACACAATATATGTGGAAAACCCAGGATGGGAAAAACCACGGTGAGAAAATTTTGCTAGGAGCTACTTGTTGCAAGTATGAATGAGTATGGTGGTGTTGTCAATAATGTTGGCATTGATTTCAACACAGTTCAGGTTGTTGCAGTAAAAGGAATCAAGTGATTGCAGGTGGTACATGTATGGTTGAGATATTGTAGAGAAGTTGTGAGTACATGGAGCTATCTTTATGGTGTTGCACGTATGCTAATATGATGAATTATCAAGTGCTTTTGAGGAAATTAATAAATAGTGAAGACAAAGTTGCGTGTGTGTTCTAAATGTGCTTTGGATTTATTATGTGTTGAGCCTATGCTTGTGTGGATCTGTAGTGTTGCTTATGGGGATCCTTGGGTGATATATATTGAGTTATAGCTTTTGATTTGATGAAGATTGAGATTTGTGTTCACTGGTTTGTGAACTAGTCTGGTAGAGTTGTTTTTTTGTTGACTGGGAGAAATGTTTCTGCTCTGCAATCCTCTGATGGTTTATCTTTGATCTTGCAGATTTGTAAGAAGGTTAATAATGATGTTATCTATGTTTTGGAAAAAGTGTTCATGGTTTGGTGCTCTGGAAGACTAGTTCCAGAGCTACTATGACTATTTGTACAGTCTGGTTGGATTGATGGAAAGAGTTATGTATATGAAAGTTGTTGAAATGTTGTGGATGAATCTGAAGGTTTCTAAGAGGTGTTCTAGTGAATGGTGAGGCATTTTTTGTGGCCCACATATTATCATCCTATTGAAAATGCATGTACTTCAAAGTTAATTGGTGTTTTCATTAGTTTTGACCAACCTGGTGTTTACATGTTACATGAAGGATAAGTATCAATTAAGGAAGCATGTGATTGATCCAAGATGTTTTTTTGAGTCTTGGTTAAGTATGTATTTGGGCTACTCTCATTATTATCCACCGCGGGAATGTTGAGTCACCGACCTAATTTGAATTTGTAAAATAAAGAATGTTTAGATGACCTTGGAGAAAGTTTCTAAGAATGAAGACGGTATAAATACAAGTCAAGATGTTGTGAATTGAATGACACTTGGGTGACAAATGAAAAACAAGTGTGAGAAGTAGAGTGTGCAAAAGTGAATCAAGGAAGAAATACCTTAATGTGTTTGACTCCTAAAAGCAGTGAGTTGATGGTGTCTACAATTCTTTGATTAAGGTTACAAATGTGTGGAACCAGTTGTGGTGTATTTTTGGTTATCTATCTTTATCTGTAGGCAGTGAGCCTCCCTTCTGGATAGTGAGTCCTATTTGTAGGTAGTGAGCCTTGTATCTAGACAGTGAGTCCTTTTTGGGCAGTGAGCCTTTATATCCAGTTTTGCTATTACTATTATATTGTGAGTTAATCCTCACTGTGGTTTTTCTCTTATTGGGTTTTCCACGTAAATCTGGTGTTTCTTGTGGTGATATTGCTTCTTCTTTTTTTTCACTTCATGCTCATACTTAATAATAGATTAAAGTAGATGTGGAATTAATAATTGTTTAAGTTTTGTGAATGAGATTGGTGACAACTAATTCACCCCCCTCTCAGTTGTCTTGTGCATTTCAACAATTGGTATCAAAGCTTTGATTCCTCATAGAAAGAGCTTAATCACTTGAGGTAGATCTGATGGTGAACAAATTTTCAATCCCTATGTTTGATGGAGCTAACTATAGTGGCTAGAAAGTGTAGATGAGAGGTTGCCTGATCTCTCTTGGCTTCAAGACTTGGAAATCTGTTGAGACAAAATATGTTGAGTCGACAAGTGGTCCTTCTTCTACAACTAAAAAAGCAAGGTATGCAATCTATAGTGTTTTATCTAAGACTAAGCAGAAAAACGTTATTTCATTAGGAACTGCTTATGAAGTATGGGAAAAGTTAAAAGATATCTATGAAGGAAACGATAGAGTCAAATTATCGAAGAAGCTAACAACAAAGTGCAGATATGAGAATTTGAAAATGGAAGAAAGTGAAGACATTGCAATCTACTTTCAGAGGGTTTATATTGCAGCAAATGAAGTCAAAAATCAAGGTGGTACTCTGACAGATGAAGATGTAATAGAGAAGTTTTTGATGACCCTATCGGAAAGTTATAGTGACAAGGTCTTAGCTATTGAAGAAGTGTATGATCCAAATAAATTCACTAAAGAACAACTATTTGGCACCTTGACCACATTTGAGATGAGGAAGTTTGGAAAAGAAAAGGAGAAAATAGAAACAACCTTTAAAGCCACTAAGACAGAAGATGATCCAGATAGTGATGGTTTAGAGGAGTTGGAAGCTAACTTTACAAGGAAATTGAATAAAGGTACCGGTAAGTAAAAAGGTATGTTACCCTTTAAATGTTTCAGTTGTGGGGTATGTGTAGGATCATGATGGGCCAAAAAGTGGTGATATGTAAATGATATGATGGCCTATGTGGCTGACAATTTTTTTTTTACCCAAAATTGATGAAACGAAAGGGGTTTTTAAAGGAGATTCTCAACTTTCCACCAATATAAATTATGCTTTAATTTGAATTTAATAAATAATTATTATTCATTTTCTATTTGAATTATGACTAAATTCTTGATTGATAGGCTGATTGAAAAACATATATAGCCTTCAAACGGTATCACATTTTTTTAATCTGAAACATGTGTCACATTCTATGCTTTGCATACTATAGGATTAAAAATAAAATTGAATTTCATGAAGTTTTGACCAAGTTAAGGTGGTCAGACATACGATCTTTTACATTTTTTAAAAGTTGTAATAAAAAATTCAGAATTAATTATTTACTTGGAAAAAATTACAAAAAAAATATGCATCACATCGGGACATGAGTCCTCTACTTATATCTAAAATATTATAAAAATATATTATCATTTTATTGTGGTTAGGGTGGTCAGACAGACACCTACTTCTTATTTTTTCCCTGAAATTTAAGTAAAACTGCATTGAAATTTCAAATTTTCACCAAATAGATTTTATTTTTTTAAAACCTAGTAGTTTAGAAACTACATTCAATTTGCTATAGATTCTATTCTTACATATTTTTGAAATAATATAGATAACTTATTCAAATTTTTACGTCAAGTTGCCTAACTCTGATTTTTTGAATTTTCATCGCCACTTAAGGGCCTATTTTTTCCATGATGATCCTACACATACCCTGTGGAAATATTGGTCACTATGCTTCAAGATGTCCAAATAAAGCTATACACAAAAATAACAAAGATAATAAAGACAAAAAGGACAAAAAGCTCAAAAAAATGTATTATGTTAGAGAAGATGTTGGAATTTCTGATGATGAGTCTGATTTTGAGGATGATAAAGATAAATGCTTGTTTCTAGCCTTGGAGAATAAATCTATGTCTACTAACCATGGAATATGTGCAAGAGAATGTGGTCCAGAGAACAGGAAGGATGAGATGGAAGGTACTCTGGTCTACCTTTCATTCTAGAAAAGACAAAGATTATTAGGTAATTGACCATGGATGTTCAAATCATATGACTGGAGACAAAAGTAATTTTACTAAACTTGAAAAGTATGATGGAGGATTAGTCATGTTTGGAGATTATTTTGGTGCAAAGATTGTTGGAAAAGGAATAATTAGTTTTGATGGAAAACACATTACTGGTGATGTCTATTATGTTAAGGGATTAAGGCATAATATTTTGAGTGTTGGACAAATGTGTAGCAAAGGATTTAAACTTGTGTTCTAGGATAACACCTGTGAGATCAGAAAAGGGTTTGAAACTATGGTAGTTGCAGGAAGAAGAACACAAGGAAACATCTATCAACTTAAGAGTGGTGATGGCCAGTGTTTTGTGTCTCAATTTACTGAAAGTTGGCTATGACACCGGAGGATGAGACATGTAAACTTTGACAAACTAATCTAGATCAGTTCAAGAGAATTTGTTAGGGATTTGCCTAAAATTACAAAGCCTAACAATACTGTTTGTGGAAGTTGACAAATGGGAAAACAAAAAAGATGCAGTTTTAAAGGAAAAGAACAATCAACTATTGGAATGCTATAATTGATTCATACATACCTCTGTGGTCCCACAAGAACAATAATTCTTAATGGTGATAGGTATTTTATGCTTTTGATTGATGATTATTCTAGAATGACATGGGTTACTTTTCTTAGGGAGAAAGCTTAAGATCTAGATAGATTCAAAGTGTTCAAGGCAAGGGTAGAGAATGAATTGAACCTAAGAATAAAATGTTTAAGGTCTGATAGAGGTGGAGAACTAACTTCCAGTGAGTCTAATACATTTTGTGAAGAGCATGGTATAATGAGACATTTTTATGCTCCTAGAACTCCTTAGTAGAATGGAGTTGTAGAAAGGAAGAACCGAACTATTCAAGAGGTTGCAAGAACTATGATGAAAGAGGAAAATGTACCTGATGTATACTGGAGAGAAGCAATCCACACTACTGTTTATATTCTTAACAGAGTTCAGATAAGAGGTAAGAACACAAAGACCCCTTATGAACTATGGACTGGCTATTGGCATATGGCCTCTGGTGTTGTCATTAATGGCAACCTAATTCATTGATCCGGTCTGCACTTCATTATTTTTCCATATCGGGAGATAGAGTGAAGAACAGGGTATTCGACTGAAGTTGATTTTGTCAATCCACTTGCATTACCAGTTTATCAGTTTCATTTGTGGATCTCAGGGAAAGTTGTTGGGTATCTGGAATATCTTATTCTCGAGTTTTATGTTGATGCATCAATTGGTGTATGAGTTAAGAGATCCGGTTGACTAATTTTTTATTTAATAGTGCTAGAAGGACGACTAAGTAAATGTGGCTTGTTATGGATGTTTGAGATGAAATTGTTTGGAGTATTTTCAGGTTTTAGGATTTTGTTTTGGGTCCTCACTATGTTGTGGCCGATTTTGGATGGTGCGCATTGAAAATCACTTGTGGATTGAGCCGACGGTTGGAAAATATTTTATGTTTTTTTGAAGCTGACATATGAGTGATCAAATATTTTGTTGTGGATATATAGACGTGATCATTTATATCATTTTGGAATGTGAATTAAGTGTGTGAAGTGTGATGCGAAATTCAAAAGGATAGCATAGCGATTATGCATAGTTTCACTTGTGCACAAAAGGGATTTGTGATGCGAATGAAAGCAGATAGAGCAAAAAAGAAGAATCAGACAAGCAGGTCAAAGATTGTGGCTGATGAGCTTAACCGGAATTGTAATCAGGCATTAGTAGATGCTATTTCCTTAGTTCAATTCTTTAGATGGATTTAATTTGAATATTCTATAAGACAGTGAGTCTTCATTTCTGAGCAGTGAGCTCTAGGCAGTGTGCCTGAATGCATGTGCATTCCCCTTTTGTAAAACACTTATATTTGAGTGCTCAAATTGTGGATTGACCTCCACCATGGTTTTTCCTCTAACAGGGTTTCCGTGTAAAAATCCTTGTGTTATGGTGTTGTGGATGATTTCCTTATGTGCTTGCATATTCCTTTTGGTTTAATGTTGTAAGTGGTGTTAAAGATCAGATTAATAAAGTTAAATTTTGCAGAACACTGATTCACCCCCCTCTCAGTGTTACTTGATTCCAACACTGGCAAGATTCCTACTGTTAAGTACTTTAAGGTTTTTGGAAGTAGATGTTATATTAAAAGAGATGATGAGAACCTTGGAAATTTTGATGCAAGATGTGATGAAGTTATTTTCCTTAGATATTCAACTAATAGAAAATCTTATAGATGCTACAATAAAAGATTGAGGAAGATAGTTGAAAGTGCAAATGTAAAAGTTGATGAAGATATGGACAAAGTAGTCGAAATAAGTGAAGTTGAACTAGATGAACCTATCTATGGACAAGTACAAGAAGAGAATGAGGAAGAAAAATAATAGATTGAAGAAGAAGAAGAGACTTCGAAACCTGCTCCTAAGACTCCTAAGTTTGTATAGAAAAATCATCTGAAAGAAAAGATAATTGGAGACAAAGGCAAAGGCGTTACAAAAATAAGTAGAGTGGTAGCAACTAAGGTAAATTTGTGCTCACTTTCTAAGATAGAACCTGAAAAAATATGTGAAGCATGCAAAGATGAGAATTGGGTTAGAGCAATAAAAGAAGAGTTGTTGCAAACAAAGAAAAATCAGACATGGGAATTGGTTCCTAGATTGGTAAACAAGAATGTAATTAGTACAAAATGTGTGCTCAAGAATAAGATGAATGAAGATGGTGAAGTAGTAAGAAACAAATCAATTCTCGTGTGCAAAGGTTATTCATAGGTTGAAGGAATAGACTTTGAGGAGACATTTTCTCTGATGGCAAAAATGGAGGCCATCCGGATGTTTTTGGCATTTTTGCTCACAAATATTTCAAAGTATACCAGATGGATGTTAAGTCTACATTCCTGAATGGAGAATTGGAAGAAGAGGTGTACATGGAACAATTTGAAGGATTTCAGTTATCAGATAAACTAGACATGGTTTGCAAGTTGAAAAAGGCACTATATGGACTTAAACAGGCTCCCAGAGCATGGTATGCAAGGTTGGATAGATATTTGACACAAAAAAGGTTCAGCAAAGGCTCCGCTGATAGTAATCTCTATTTCAAAGTCTAAGGAAATAGAATGTTGATATTGGTTGTGTATGTTGATGATATTATATTTGGAGGAAATGAAGGTATGTGCAAGAAATTTGTGGAGGAGATGCAAAAAGAGTTTGAGATGTCTATGATTGGTGAGTTGAATTTCTTCCTTAGAATCCAAGTGAATCAAAATGATAAGGGAATATTCATTTCACAATCAAAGTATGTTAAATAATTCTTGAAGAAGTTTGGAATGGATGATTCCAAACTGGTTTGTACCCCTATGGTGACTGGATGCAAACTGGGTAAGGATGATGATTCTCCTAAAGTTGATCATAGCATGTACAGATCAATGATTGGTGAACTGTTATATCTTACTGCTACTAGACCGGATATCATGCATGTAGTTTGTTTCATTGCCATATTTCAAGAAGAATCTAAAGAAACACATGTTACAACTCTGAATAGGATATTCAAATATCTAAAGGGCATTCTGAATTATGGCATGTGGTATCCTAAGGATACTGATTTTACTTTGAATTCTTACACTGATGCAGATTGGGCCAGTTGTGTGGATGACCAGAAGAGTACAAGTGGTGGTGCATTCTTTCTTGGAGGAAGATTGGTTTCATGGCTAAGCAAGAAACAAGATTTAGTTTCTTTATCCACTACATAGGTTGAGTGTATTGAAGCAACATCTTGTTGTACACAAGTACTTTAAATGAAGAAAACATTGAAGGATATAGTTATGATGTGTAATGAGCCTATCCCCATCTTCTGTGATAATACAAGTGCAATAAATATTTCAAAGAATATGGTAATACATTCAAGAAAAAAACATATATAGATATCAGATATCATTTCTTAAGGGAGAAGGTGTTGGAGAATGAATTTAGGCTTGAATATGTGCCTACAAAGGATTAGATTGCAGATATATTTACTAAGGCTCTTCCTAAGGATAATTTTGAGTATCTCAGGGATAAGTTGGGGGTTACTTCCCCTCCTTCTTTGAACTAGGTGCACACAAAGGTGCATTAGTCCAATGGATCTACAAATTCATCATCTCTCTGGACTAATGATTGAGGTATAATCTTAAAGGGGAGTAGAGACTATCATTGTTGTTGAATGGTATGTGTGTTGTCATGGGTGCACTCCTAAGGGGGGGTGATCAGAATTTTATATGGTTGAAGAATCATGCAAAAGAATTCTTTGACATTGATGTCAAAGGGGGGGAGAGAACATGTGAAAAATCCTATCTATAAAGTTGAAAGGGAGAAAGAGAATCTTGTAAAGAGAAGAGAGTACGGAAACGTGGTGTAGGTTGTCTAATCTAAAAAAAGAAGAAGAAGAAGAAAGAGAGTATGTATGTTGTGTTTGATGGTTTTTCACATCATGTGTTGCCATCAATGACAAAGGGGAATATTGTTGCAAGTATGAATAAGTATGGTGGTGTTGTCATTAATGTTGTCATTGATGTCAAGATAGTTTAGGTTGTTGCAGTAAAAGGAATCAAGTGATTATAGGTAGTACATATATGGTTCAGATACTGTAGAGATGTTGTGAGTACATGGATCTATCTTTATGGTGTTGTGGGTATGCTAATATGATGAATTATCAATTTCTTTTGATAAAATTAATAAATAGTGAAGACAAAGTTGTGTTTATGTTCTGAATATGCTCCAGTAATGTTCTCTACATTTATTTTGTGTTGATCCTATGCTTGTTCATATTTTTAGTGTTTCTTATGGGCATCCTTGGGTGATATATCTCAAGTTATAGCTTTTGGGTTGATGAAGAGTGAGATTTGTGTTCACCGGTTTGTGAACTAGTCTAGAAGAGTTGTTTGTCTATGGACTGGAAGAAATGTTTCTACTCTACAGTCCTCTGATGGTTTGTCTTAGATCTTGCAGATCTGGAAGAAGGTTAATAATTATGTTATCTATGTTCTAGAAAAAGTGTTTTTGGTTTGGTGCTCCGGAAGACTAGTTCCAGAGCTACTATGAGTGTTTGTAGAGTCCAGTTGGACTGCTGGAAAGATTTTTGTATATGAAAGTTGTTGCAAATGCTATGGATGAATTTGAAGGCTTCTAAGAGGTGTTCCAGTGTATGGTGAAGCCTATTGTGTGGTCCACGTATTATCATCCTATTGTGAATGCATGTACTTCAAAATTCATTGGTGTTTTTATTAGGTTTGGGTGACCTGGTGTTTACATGTTACATGAAGGATAAGTATCAATTAAGGAAGCGTGTGATTGATCCAAGATGTTGTTTTGAGTCCTAGTTAAGTATGTATTTGGGGTGGGTGCATGGAAATGGGTAGCAATTTCGTGGACACCTTTCAAAAAACTTTTGAAAAGAAATAGCGTGCTCGCGTTATTGCTTGTTAAAAGCAAAAGAAAAAGTGAAAACTTGTCATTCTTATTTCACTGTTTTTTTCTTGTAGCCATGGCCAAAACCCCCATACTTATGTGCTTCCGTTCTAGGAGGAGAAATTCAATAAATTTTTTCACCAACAATTTCTATTTCTTCGCAATGATGGTGCCATGACGACGAGGAGATGTGAGAGGTAAGGATTTTGAGGTTTTTGTTTTGAATTAGTTAGTTTTAGGTTGAATTTTTTAGTTTTAGGTTGAATTTGATATATAATTGTTTGAATTTTTAGGAGATACAAATCAACATACAAACCCTCAAGACCCTCAATAGGAAGACCAACCAAATCCTCAAGATCAAAATCAACCACAACAACAACTTCCTCCACCAATCACTCAACCCCCTCCTAGCACTCAACAAAATTTAATGAGTGAAATTGAGAACAACAAAAAACAAATTGAGGATTTGATCAGTAGGTTGAGTGATCCAAATGGTTCAACCATAAAAAGAATGACCCTAGCAAATTCATTGAAAGATATGTTAAAAAATGTAGATTCAATTCGCAAACAAATAACTAGATGGCAAGATAGGAGGCAGGCGGCTAGGGATTATTATGCAAATAAACTATCATACAAAGATGTAAAGGATTTAAAAATTACAAAAGGTGATTTGTGCTCATTATTCACCGACCCATGCACAAATAAAAATCTTACTCTCAATGCGAAGATGTTTCCTGTCCATTGGTGCCACCACCAACAAATTAGGGACACATGGTCTTCGATTACCCACCATGCAACAATTGTGAGGTCCCTCAATATTTCCTTAGGAAACTATACAGTGAGTTCATATTGAACAAAATCCCAAATTATTTTGATATGAGGGATTTTCAGGGGAGAGGTGGGGGGTCAGCTCAGGATAGACCCGGTGCATAGTTGGATCCTACACGGCAAGGTAGACGAGCTCTCGCTACGCCACCTCATGAGCACATTGTTATGCCTTCTGTCGTGAAGGAAAATGCTGACATAGAGACATTGCAGGCGATCAACACTTTGACCCAGAGTGTCATCCATCATACTAGCCCTATTCTGCAGCGCCATCCAGGGGAGTCTTCAAGTGGTGGCCGTCGAACACATGTGTGTCAATCTTGCGAGGCTACTTGTTCATATGACCCCACCGACACTCAGGAGACTGGTACGTAGGATCCACTTGTAGCTATGGAGATGGAGAGGGCAGCTGACATTTTGCATGAGGTATATGGCATTGATAGTCAGGTAAAAGTTAGTGCATGTTCATTGAATTTAATTTATTAAATTTCGATTTTGAAATGCAAGATTAACTAAAAATGTTTTATGATTTTAATAAAATTGCAAGGTCACAATGTTGAGACTGGATACACCGACCCCCACCAACTTATTTTTGCAGTACACCTATCGCTGGGGTATGTAACTAGTAAACAATTATAAATTTATTGCATGTTAATAGCATTGTTTTACGAATGGTAATTTAATATGCGATTTTGGATGTTGAATAGACTAATATTGGAGGTTTTGATGGAACACTTCCCAGTGGTGGTGCATTTACTCAAACCTACATGGAGGTAATAGAGTAAATATTTTAACTAATGAATCAAGTACTTAATAGATTTGTGTAGTTTATATGCACATCGTTGATTACGTTAAATAATTTGTTATTTTATTTTCAGATGATGCAAGCCGAAACACCTATGAATGTGATGAGGGCAATGGATATTGGTCTGTCATCTGCTATACAATCCTTGATGGCTCTGATAGGAGAGGTATAAGGAAAATTAGTAAATCTCAATTTACATTTATTGTTATAGATGTTAGTTAGTGAAAAATCAAACCGTTATTGATTCATGTAGTTTAATTTCTATTTGTATGGTTTATACAGGACTTGAGCATGCCTAAGCATGGGCATGAGAATATTTCCCCCATGGAGAGAGATCATGAGATGGCGGTAAGTGATTATTTTGTCAAATATATCATTTTTTATAATGTAATTTCTATATATTCATGTCTTCACTTCTTATTGTAACAGTAAAAACTTCACCATGAACTAAACACTAGGAGGAGCAGCAGGAGCACTCCTCGAGCACAGCAAAAATGAGTGACAGACCTATCGCCATCCGATCAAAAAGGAAAGGGAAATAATTTATTTGCAGGGCATGGAGAGCAATGAATTTTGATTCCAGAGCCCTTTGTTGTATGCCTACATGGCAGTTTTGTACATATTTTTTTTGGACATATTTGACATTGTATGCCTATATGGGATTCTCGTAAGCCTATATGGTTATTTTGTACATATATTTCATACTTATATCGATATATATTGATGTATGCCTACATGGCTATTTGGTTAATACAAATATCTTTTATTGATGCATGTCCATATTTGCATTCTAAATTGATGGTTCAATAGATATGAGTTGTGTGTATTCAAGTGTATACTTTACAACTTACATGTATACTTTGTGACTTACGAGCATTCGAATGTATACTGTGTGGCTTACTTGTTTTCATGCGTATACCTTGTATTTGTGCATATACTTTGTATTAATTTGTGTATACTATGTATTCGTGTGTATACTTTTTGAGGCTTACGTGTTTTTGAGTACTTGTGCTTCCCTTATTAACATGTACATGCTTGAATTATTCGCGTGTATAATTATTAATTGGTTAGCCCTAGCAATGATCATTGTTGTCCTTCATGATTTTTCTTGAATATTAATTGATTGATGCTCAAAAACTTTATCTAAAAGAAAAAAACACATTTACAATTAGCATTCCATGAAATGATTCATAAAAATATTCCAATATGTTCTTTATCTAAAAGCTGGAGGTCATACCAAGTACGGGATCAACAAGTTTGTATCAAAAATTTAGAAAATAGAGAACAGTGTGAATAATTCTTATTAGATCTTCTCCAAAAGTTCATCAACAACCTCCATTCGAGCCTCTCAAGGCTTTACATAGTGTTCTACACCCTTCTCTAACTGATCCACACCCTCAACTAACTAAAAACCAACTTTCAAAACAAGTAATCATTGTATTTCAAATTTGTCGCTTTAAGCAACTTGCAAATTTGCAACTTTAGACTCCTCCAACCTAATGAGTACATCTAATGACCTCTAAACCCACACAAATGGCGTACAAATAGCCTTATTACATTGAAAAAACTCAATTCTTTCACAATCAAATACAAATTCACAAATTTGCCTTCAAAGGCTACAAAGACAACTTCTAGTACAAGATTGAAATTTTCATATTTTTTATCACTAGAACCAAAAGTCGCCCTAAAACATACCTAATGGTCTTAATTGACCTTATTCAAGACAAAGCATGCTCAAAATACCCACAACAACCTATTGAACAACCTATTCAACATCAGATAATCACTAAAACCATGCAACTAGACCTTCTTCATCAAATGGAGGAACAAGGTGCTTTGCACCAATGATCATACATTTTTTGTGTGGAATACTTGAACTTCTCAACTGTCGTTTGTATGTTTCTTTTTTCTAGTGTTTTGCATGCCATCATAAGGGATCAAGTCGGTTGAACGCAAGTCGGATCAATTCCACGTGTTTGGGTGCGAAAGAGGACCATGCCTAGCATAAACCTACCTATTCAGATGCGTTGGAGCAGTTAGTTTGGTCACACAAATTGCCAAACGAAAGTTGCACCACTTTGCAACTTTGCACAGCTTGAATTTGACACTTTTTCCATCAAGTGAAAATCCATTGCCACGGGAAAACCACTCTAAGATAGCCAAAACTAAGAGAGGTTTTTGTATAGGGGCCCAACACGATCCTATAATATTAGATGAGAATTTTCTAAGCATCACGGTATCTGAGT
This sequence comes from Sequoiadendron giganteum, assembly GCA_007115665.2. Classification (NCBI taxonomy): domain Eukaryota; kingdom Viridiplantae; phylum Streptophyta; class Pinopsida; order Cupressales; family Cupressaceae; genus Sequoiadendron; species Sequoiadendron giganteum. Next base: position 429,524,455 of record CM021108.1, on the reverse strand, counting down.
AATACTATGCTGAAGTTTGCAGCCATTTTGCACTTTGGACCCTTAAGGGATCGATCTAATGGAATGTAGCTCGAAGCGATTCCGTGTGTTTCGGTGCAAAAGAGGACCATTCCTAGCATAAAAATACCTATTCAGATGCATTGGAACAATCCTCTTGGTCACACGAGTTGCAGAGCGAAAGTTGCACCACTTTGCAACTTTACACAACTTGAATTTGATACTTTTTCCATCAAGTGAAAATCCTCCGCCACGGAAAAACCACTCCAAGATAGCCAAAACCGAGAGAGGTTTTTGTAGACAAGCCCAACACAATCTTGTAGGATTAGATGAGAAGTTTTTAAGTGTCACGGTATCCATGTAATAGCATGCTGAAGTTTACAACCATTTTGCACTTTGGACCCTTAAGGGATCGATCCGGCGGAACATAGCTTGGAGTGATTCCGCGTGTTTCAGTGTGAAGGAGGACCATGCCTAGTGTAAACATACGTATTCAGATATGTTGGAATAGTCTGTTTGGTCACACGAGTTGCAGAGCGAAATTTGCACCACTTTGCAACTTTGCACTGCTTGCATTTGACGCTTTTTCCATCAAGTGAAAATCCATCGCCACAGGAAAACCACTCCAAGATAGCCAAAACCGAGAGAGGTTTTTGTAGTGGGGCCCAACATGATCTTGTAGGATCAGACGATAACTTTCTAATCATCACGATATCCGAGTAATAGCATGTTGAAGTTTGCAACCATTGTGTACTTTGGACCTTTAAGGGATCGATCTGGTGGAACATAGCTCGAAGCGATTCCGCATGTTTCGGTGCAAAACAAGACCATGAATAGCATAAAAATACCTATTCGGCCATGTTGGAGCAAATAGTTTGGTCACACAAGTTGCAGAGCGAAAGTTGCACCACTTTGCAACTTTGCACAGCTTGAATTTGACACTTTTTCCATCAAGTGAAAATTCACTGCCACGGGAAAACCACCCTAAGATAGCCAAAACTGAGAGAGGTTTTTGTAGAGGGACCCAATGCAATCTTGTAGGATTAGACGAGAAGTTTCTAAGTGTCACAGTATCCAAGTAATAGCATGCTGAAGTTTGCAGCCATTTTGCACTTTGGACCCTTAAGGGATCGATCCGGTGGAACATAGCTCGGAGCACTCCGCGTGTTTCGGTGTGAAAGAGGATCATGCCTAGCATAAAAATACCTATTCGGACACGTTGGAATAGTCCACTTGGTCACACGAGTTGCAGACCGAAAGTTGCACCACTTTGCAACTTTGCACAACTTGAATTTGACACTTATTCCATCAAGTGAAAATCTGCCGCCATGGGAAAACCACTCGAAGATAGCTAAAACTGAGAGAGGTTTTTGTAGAGGGGCCTAATGCAATCCTATAGGATCAGATGAGAAGTTTCTAAGAATCACGTTATTCAAGTAATAGCATGCTAAAGTTTGCAACCATTTTGCACTTTGGACCCTTAAGGGATTGATCAAGTGGAATGTAGCTCGGAGCGATTTTGTGTTTTTCGATGCCAAACAAGACCATGCCTAGCATAAAAATACCTATTCAAATGTGTTGGAGTGGTTAGTTTGGTCACATGAGTTGCAGAGCAAAAGTTGCACCACTTTGCAACTTTGCACAATTTGAATTTGACACTTTTTCCATCAAGTGAAAATTTGCCACCACAGGAAAAACCACTCTGAGATAGCCAAAACTGAGAGAGGTTTTTGTAGAGGGGTCCAACACAATATTTTAGGATTAGATGAGAATTTTCTAAGCATCATGGTATCCGAGTAATAGTATGCTGAAGTTTGCAACCATTTTGCACTTTGGACCCTTAAGGGATTGATCCGGTGGAACATAGCTCAAAGTGATTCCGCATGTTTCAGTGTGAAAGAGGACCATTCCTAGCGTAAACATACATATTCGAACATATTGGAATAGTCCGCTTGGTCATACGAGTTGCGAAGCGAAAGTTGCACCACTTTGAAACTTTGCACAGCTTGAATTTGACACTTTTTCCATCAAGTGAAAATCTGCCGCCATGGCAAAACCACTCCAAGATAGCCGAAACTGAGAGAGGTTTTTGTAGAGGGGCCCAACATGATCTTGTAGGATCATACGAAAAATTTCTAAGGATCACGATATCTGAGTAATAGCATGATGAAGTTTGCAGCCATTTTGCACTTTGCACCCTTAAGGGATCAATCCGGTGGAACGTAGCTCAGAGTGATTCCCCATGTTTTAGTGTGAAAGAGGATCATTCCTAGCATAAAAATACCTATTCAGACGTGTTGGAACAGTCCACTTGGTCACACGAGTTGCAGAACGAAAGTTGCACCACTTTGCAACTTTGCACTACTTGCATTTGATGTTTTTTCCATCAAGTGAAAATTCGTCGCCATGGGAAAACCACTCCGAGATAGCCAAAATTGAGAGAGATTTTTGTAAAGGGGCCCAATGTAATCTTGTAGGATCAGATGAGAATTTTCTAAGCATCAGGATATCCGAGTAATAGCATGCTGAAGTTTGCAACCATTTTGCACTTTGGACCCTTAAGGGATCGATCTGGTGGAACATAGCTCGGAGTGATTCCGCATGTTTCGGTGTGAAAGAGGACCATTCCTAGCATAAACATACCTATTCAGATGTGTTGGAGTAGTTATTTTGGTCACACGAGTTTCAGAACGAAATTTGCACCACTTTGCAACTTTGCACAGATTGAATTTGACACTTTTTCCATCAAGTGAAAATCCGCCACCACGGGAAAACCACTCCAAGATAGCCAATACCGAGAGAGGTTTTCCGAGAGGGGCCCAACGCGATCCTGTTGGATTAGATGAGAAATTTCTAAGTGAAATGGAATAATTTTTATGGGGTTTGTGTTGCTGCCCCTATAGATTTTGATGGAAAAGGACATGAAAAATGAGGTTTCACCCTAGGGTTTGATAAAATATTGCATGTAGAGGTTGGGTGATTGTCTTTTGAGATTTTGCAGCTTATTTTAAGAAGGTCTAAGGTGGTGGCATATTTTGGTAAAGTGTGGAACCATTCATTTCAATAAACCCTCCTTATACTAGCATAAAATAAGGGTTTTGGTTTGGCATGGTGGAGTGAGTTTGTCCTAAGACAAATTGCAGATCTGAGGGTTTGGATACATGATAATTTATGCCTCAACAATTTAAGGGGGTTCTTGAATTTTTAAAGGTATGTTCCTTTGTTTCTTGAATTCCCCTACACAAATAAACACACACACACCCTAAAACATCCTAATTTGACCTTACATGCTTTATATCACTTCTCTAATCACCTAATGACCTCTTTGAGACTTTGAATACATTACATATGACCTTTACATGACCTTTTTCACATTTTTTACATTTCAAAATTCAAATTTTGCAAATTTTCCTATTGAAGGCATTTATAGAACAAGGTGCTACTGCACCAAACATGAACTCCAAAATTACAATATATGAGTAAATCTCATTATGTAAGTAAATCTCATTACAATGCCCTAGGTACTTCATTCTCACAGATCTTTTACAATGTCACTCATGCATTCGAGATTCTCTTTAAATGTCTACATCATAGGTGCTCATTATGAGGTTAATTTCAATTGAGTAACTTCAGATTCCCTCGCTAAGCTTCACACGCTCTTTTATAATGGCTTGAAATCAAAATTGAGATTTGTCAAGATCATCAAAATAAGGATGCTGCGTTGCTTTTTTGGTTGAGATTCTCTTTGATGGCTCATAAATCAGCATTTTCTGCAACGAGAGATCAATCAATTTTTAGTAGTTTACTTACAAATACGCAAATTTAAAGAGAAAAAGAAAGACCATCCAAAATGGAAATGAAATAAAAATAGATGGAAGGAACTTATAGATAGGCATGCAGGTCTCACAACTTAGTCACTCCTGGTCATACATCTTCACTGGGAATTCCAACATACTTATTGCACACAACACCTCTCATGAATAGAGTAAGTTGAAATTTCAGATGCTCTTATAATGTCTACATCATAGCTACTCATGATAAGGTTAACTTCAAATGAATAACTTGAAAGTCCCTCACCAAGCTTTGCACACACTTTTCTAATGGCTTAAAATCATGATTGAGATTTGTCAAGATCATTAAAATAAGGATGTTGCATTGCTTTTCTGGCTAACATTCTCTTGGATGGCTCATATATCTGCATTTTTTGTAAGGGGAATCCAATCACTGTTTAGTATGTTACTTACAAATACGCAAAGTAAAATAATATGATAGCATTGGCATCAAACAAATTAATGTGCATACGAACCAATGTGCATATACTTACAAATTAATCCAACGAACCTTTCGGGTCTGCTCTACTCTTTATAGTGTCAAGTATTGCCTCATGGTCAGACTCACAGACCTTCCACAAGGTCTTCTTCAAAGGTCTACCCCCATATTTGGTCAAATAAACATTGGATGCCATGACAAGGTTTGAGTAATGAAAAATCTTACGATGCATGTCAAAGTCCTGAAATAGCCAATGTTTAACACTTGAATGTGGGTACCTTCTAAGCCATGTTCTAGTAACCACAACTGAGCTAGTAGGGTATTCGATGTTTTCTCCATCTATAACTGGGGCCTCCAATTTATTTTTGGCCTCAACACAATGACACAAGTAATAGTTTGTTCCCTCTTCATTGTCTTCATCTGCAATAACTGCATAAACATGCCCTCCATTGATATGTGCAGAAAATATCTTGAAATTTGTCAACATTATGAATACAATACAAAGTAAGATAATGATATGGAATTTCAACAACTAAGCAAGTAGATATATCACCTGGTTGAACTAGATCTGATACATGGTCAAAGTCAACCGATGATTCCATTTGTGTCAATTCCAATGTCGTCGGAGGGCGATACGTGTGAAGTGGGCTAAGATAACTTATCAACCATTTGTCAACCCACTCCCTTGACTCACAATCATTCCAAGCTTGCATTGTACATGAAGAACAAAAGCATGCCATCTTTCATGTATCGATACTCCATGAACCCACATTTGAGCTAAGGAAAGAGTGTACCTCACTCGATCCTGTTAGTGTACAACAGTCTTCATATGGTGCAATGTTAGTATCATCCATCAACCAAAAAAATCTACAAATTGAAGATGTGCCTTCATTACCTGTACCCATCGAAGCACTACACCACTCGATGATTTATTTTGCATCTGTCAACTTTGCATAGTCTTTATACTTTAACTCTTCTCGTTCTAATGTTATTTTCACGCATGCTCCTGCACCATCATGCTCCCCCTTTCCATGTCCAGCCTCACAAAAGTTCCACATATGTTGAACACCTGTAATTACATGCATCCTACACAACCAGTAGAACATCCGCGAGTTCTTGAATTGTGCTACACAGTTATCAAACCATATTATATGTCGGTTGTATTTTATGCCCCTCTGAGCCAAACCACTCTAGAACATCTAGAAGCAACCTTGCACGAACTCTAAAGAATGTGTGTGATCATCACTAATGTAAAAGTGGTACTCCCTCAATACCTTCCTCTAGTCATTTGTATTATCAGATGCATGAATGAATGCTATGTGCACAAATATCAAAACTTGTGCGGAGTTTTAATACTGTGACTGCACCTCATGTTGTGGTTGTAGAGTGTAGTTCTCTGCAAAGTCAACCACTGATACTATGTTTCCAACTGGAAAGGTGTCCTTGCATAGCTTGAATTGCATGTCCAACCATCGAGCTTTATGGGTATGCATTGCATACTCAGACCGTATATTGTCACGAAACATGGACATAAACTGGTACACTAGAATCTTCTCAATAACCAAATCACACCTTTTTTCTTGAGACCCATCTTTTGTAACATATGACACTATTTTATACTTCTCGAACTCTACTAGTTTTTGTCCCACCTCATCTGTGCTTTCCATATGTTGACATACTGGCATATGTTGGAAGCCATCGCAGCGCTCGCATGAACCATCCAAGCATGTTGTCCTGTAGAATATCTGGCTATCCTCTATTTCACATAAATTTTTTGATAAGAACTCTCTTGAAGATTTTGGTGGGGCTTCTATGCCACAATCCTGCAAAACATTGTTAGTATGCAAATCTACACATATAGAATGATAAACATCATAATGGTTAGAAAATTCAATATGTAGTCTACTACAACAAGTAGTGCATGTGTGATTTATCTTGACATAAAAAGGTTTAAGCATTTCAAAAAATCTCTGAGAAATACTAATTTGAGGATAATCATTTTCAAATTTTTGAAAAAATTGGGTTTGAGTCATATCCAAAAAATACTTTGGATGTGGCTCATGATTCCAACTACCGATTCTCCTTCTTACCACATCCCTTTGATTCAGAGATGGCCTTGTGTTATTCTTCCAATACTCTTCAGTTGGTGTTCTCAAGGCTTCGACAACTTCTTTATCTTTTCGTGACAGTCTCCCCGAAAATGCCCATAATTCATTTGAATCATTGCCCTCAATTCTTTGCTGCATTTGAATGGCTCTTGATAAAGTTTTTCTACTAATTCCCATGTGTTCACTCATCTTTTTAATGAGATGAGATCTCTTTGTTTGAAAGCTTACCAAATTTGATGTAATGACATGTCGGGTGACATTACTATCCTTTGAGCGTGCGGTCTTACCCACACTCTCATAAGCATCCATTAGATTCTTCACAATAGTGTCTTCACTCAATGAATTCGATGTTCTCAAGCCAAGAGTCTTCATGATGTTCCTATACTTTACACCCCGCATCATTTCAAAAAATAGTTGACAGCTTGCAGTTTAATTTAGCCTTTCAAAGAATCGTTCCCAAATCTTATCAGCATATCTTCTACAAGTGCGTGTTGAAATCTTACCTTCCATGTGCTGCAAAATCTCATCATCAATATTAATCAAATACTTTGGCTTTCTACGCAAAATTCTAGGCGGTGTTCTCCTAGGTACATACATATCAACATTAGGAATTTCATCAATATTTAATTGAGGTGGGATAGATTTTGTACCTTCGATCGAGGGTGGAGAAGAAGAAATACCTTGAGGTTCACATGGGCATGATGGCATACCTTCTTCGTCAAATCTGAGTAATGATGTACTCTCAACTTGAGATGTGTTGATGGTTTCCAACAATATTCACTTGAGGTGGATGGTGTCCCTCCATATTCTCTTGTGCTTAATGGTGTCCCTTCATATTCACTTGTCGTAGAGGGTGTGTCTCCAACTACAGTATTTGAATATGTCTTACGATGATTCTTTTGCATTCGTGCCTTTTGTGTTGTCAATTCTTGTTTTTTTTTTTTACAGTTAAGGTTCCTCTTCAATTGTCTTATTTTCGTCAATCCTTTCCAATTTCTTCTTTTCACGATATGCCACCACATGAACTCTCTCCTTTTCTTTGAAAGTTTCATTCTCTTCGTCTTTTAGTTTCCTCTTTGTCTTTTTCTTCAACAAGGCGGATAATTTTATTTATACCATGGTAATGAGACGAATATTAGTTCCTAAAAAATGTATCCATTCAAGTTAGTTGAAAAATATATGTCATTCAAGGCTTCATTTAAATAATACTTACAATCATGCTGTAAAAAATTTAACCTAGCATAGACAAATGTGACATGATTATTTTCAATCTAGAATGCATTAAAGAAAAGTGGTAACATGGAATGCCATGATTGCAAGATAGGCTCAAAATGGAAGCATGGACATTTGCAAAAAACTGCATTTTTTGGCAAAGTTGTGAAGAGATAAGTTAGTTAAGAAGTTACAAAAATAGTTAGATACATTGGGGGAGTTGAGTTTGAAGGGAAATAAGATAAATATCATGTAAGTTCCAATCATAATGAGTGTAATGGCATTGTGATTGTTTGATAAGTTTGTTTTTGCAGGAGCACCTTGACAATCTATGCTTCCATTTACACTTTCTAGACTGTAAGTCAACCACCTTTATTTCATCCCTAATACAAATTCTAGACTCTTGTCTTGCACTCACCCAAAGACCTTAAGACATATTGTCATCAAAGTATATTTTGAAACATGGTTGTAGGTGCCCCTACACCACGAGTTTCAAATACTGCAAGGGGAAGCATGCTCAAAGGATGAATTTTGGTGAGATATTTGGAATGTGTATCTGGTTTATTTCAATCAATAACATGCTGATTACAGTGTCTTGGATGTCTAGATAAAGGTTGGTAGTTACCTTCCATGATTTGTTGTTATTTTTCCATGTAAGTTGAATCATTGGGTTCTTGAATTAGTGAATCATGAACGAATTGAATGGTTCTAAGTTTCTAATCATCTTTATGCTATGTTACAATCAATTTTATGATGGTTAATCTATTTTTTGAGTCTGACAAAGAGTTGAAACCAAGTTATAATGTTTTGTGGAAATATGAAATCAAGTGAAATTGAAGGATTTTGATGAAAAGATGATTGAGTTTTGTTCGTTGATCTTCTTCAATTTAAGTTAGGTTCAAAAGTACCCTTGATGATTTGTGGATCCTGGTAGATGCTCTGCATCAAGTTTAAAATGGTAATTGGCAAGTGTATATAATTGTGTAATTTAAAATGTGCATTGACAATGTAATGTTACAATGACAAACACAAATGAAAGCAAGCCATAATAGAATGAAAGAAAATGTGTAAAGACTTCACATACCTAAAAAACCAGACTTTCAAATGGAGGATTTCAACCCAATTATGTAGGCTTAGCTTCTTCTTTCTTCAAACTCCACAACAATTTGACTTGTTCAAAAGCTTGTTCCTCTCCAAACTTCAATTGTATATTAGTTTTCAATGGAATTCAAACTTCAATTGATATTATATGTCTTTCAACATGGAAAATCTTCTATTTCATGCAAAGGTGGTAGAAAGATCATGGAAAAGGTGATGGAATGTGAAAAACATGTTTGCACACTTCACAACATCATCAAAAAGCTACTTTTTGTCAGAGCACGCGCAAAACCAAGAGAATATGCAGACTGTGGGCCTTGACATCACGGGTATATTGAGTTTTTTTACCGTTTTTAGTGGAATAAAAAATGCGCTCACATTATAATACGAGTGTGTTATTTCTTCCTGAAAAAGTAACATCTCTACTTCTTCAAAACGCGCACACGTTATATGAAATATGGTTTTCTTAATATATTTATTTTATCCCTCTTTGTCTATACCCTCTATCCTAATTTTATATCTCTCCCCTACACCCTTATAGTAGAGGAGATAGAGGTGAGTGAGTGAGTGTGTGTGAGAGAGAGAGAGAGAAAGAGAGAGGAAGAGTGGGAGAGAAAGAGAGAGTGGGAGAGAAAGAGGGAGAGAGAAGGAGGGTAGTAGGGAGGGAGGGAGGGAGAGGGAGAGGGAGGGAGGGAG
>CM021108.1:429384041-429514975 GCA_007115665.2 Sequoiadendron giganteum | reverse complement strand
CTCTCTCTCTCTCTCTCTCTCTCTCTCTCTCTCTCTCTCTCTCTCTCTCTATCTCTTGTCCACCCTACACCTCCTAATTACTCTTGGGTCGATGTGTGCCACAAATCGGATATCCATTTTGTGGCACCAAAATTTTACTGCCACAATACATTTTTAAATGTTTTCAAATAATGCCCAACCCCGATTTTTTATACTTTTAAAAATCGGATATCCAATTTGTAAAAATTAGGCTTGGGCATTGCTATGGAGCAATGTACTGACACCCAACCCAAAAGAAAGTCAACTCAGGATTTCCGCGTTTTTTGGCGAGTGAAAAATGCTACTACTTTTTCCTATTGCCACTTTTTGGCCCATCATGATCCTGCACATGCCCCTATAGGCCCTCCACCCTAATCCCTCAACCCCTATCACTTTCTCTCTATCTATACATATCACCTCTCCCTCCATCCCTCCCTCCTACCCTCTCTAATTGTCTCTATCTACCGTCTCCCTCTTTCTACGTACCTCTCATTCAATCAATCCCTACCACCCTCTCTCGCTCCCTCCCACTCTATCCTACTCTCTCCCACTCCCTCTCTCTCCCTCTCTCTCCCTCTCTCTCATGTCTCTCCTTCCCACCCCCCTCTCTCTTAGGTATCTCCCTCTGGCAACCTACCTAGGTAACTCTCTCTCTATCTCTCTCCCCTCTATCTATCTCTTCCACCCGACCTAGATAAGTCCCTCTCACTCCACCCCCCTCTTTCTCTACCTCTATCAGGTCACTCCCTCCCACACCCTCTCCCTCTCTCAAGACTCTCACTCATACTCCCTCTCTCTCCCACTCCCTCTCTCTCTCACACTCCCTCTCACTACCTATCTCTCAAGTCTCTCCCTCTCACCCCCCTCACACTCTCAAGTCTCTCCCTTTGGCACCCTACCTACATAACTCTATTTTTCTCTGTCTCTCTCTCCCCCTCTCTCTCTCTCTCTCTCTCTCTCAATTCTCTCTCTCCCACCCCCTCTCTCTCTCTCCCTCCCACCCTACCTAGATAAGTCCCTCTCACTCCAACCCCTTCTCTCCCACTCCCTCTCTCTTAAACTCACTTCCACCCCCTCTCCATCTCTCCAGACTCTCTCTCTCTAAATTCTCCCTCCCTCTAAATACATACAAGCATTATACATACGTACATATAATCCTACATCCATACAAGCATGCATACATACATGTGTAGATACAATCTTACATACATACATACAATACATATGCATTGATACATATAGGCATACGTACATACATACAAGCATGCATAGATGAAATACAAGCATACATGTACATACAAACATACAAATATATCAACATATGTTCAATATATTGGCATTTAACATAAAGGAGGACATAACGCGAGTGTGTTATAACGTGCTCGCATTATGTCTTAGTTGACATGTTTCCCGCAAAGCAAAAACAATGTCAAAACTGAAATATAACACGAGCGCGTTATAACGCGCTCGCGCTATATCTTGCTTTGGGAATTCCCGAACCTTAGGCTTGGTATTTGCCTTGGAATACCAACCCAAAGGCTTGGAAGGCATTCCCAACAACCAGAGACGTATTTTTAAAAAGTCTACCATATTTCACATAATCGAGTTCGTGCTCACCATCAAAATTGCACGTGGTTCAATATCGAAAAAATTGAACACATGGGTAATGTTGGGTTCTCTCTTAGCTATCCAACGATGTAATTTTTTTCACTTTCTGAAAATGTTAAGCCTTTCATCCATAATTTATTTTATTTGTATGTCTTTTTTTTGCCAAAAAGCAGTGTTTGGTATTTTTTTGTTATAAATTAACCGTTCATCGAATTTTCAAATAAATTACATTTTTAGAAACTAGAATCCATTCTACAAATTAAAAATTAAAAATAAAAAAAAATCAATTAGTTTCCAAAATTTGTAGGGGTAGCACGACCAAAATTCTGCTTTTTTAGGAAATGTCCACTTCGAAAATTAGTAAAAAAATCAAATATTCATTAAAAAATTATCAAAAAAATCGTGCATCAACTACATACTGTTAGCTAACTTGTGACCGTTGCGATTTTAAAAATACTAAAAAAAAGTTCACCGTACGAGGGTCATACAAGAGTTTCTATGTTATGTTTTTCTGACAAAAACAACACCACTTTATGTACGTCCCTCTTTTGAACCCCTTAATATCAACCATTTTAAAAATAAATAGTAGAACTTTAGAAAGTAGACTCGGAGCACTTCGATCCTTGTTTTTGTTCCATCTCAAAAATTTTGAGTGTAACTATCCTCAATTTCACATCCAAGGTTAGTATTTCTTGATTTCAGAAAAAAGTTGTCCACTTAAGTCCCCTTTTTGGGAACCATCTTGGTGCACTTACCCTTTGGGCCACTCTCATTCTTATCCACTGTGAGAATGTTGAGTCACCGAACTAATTTTAATTTTTAAAATAAAGAATGTGTAGCTGACCTTGGAGAAAGTTTCTAAGATCGAAGAAAGTATAAATACAAGTCAAGATGTTGTGAATTGAATGAAACATGTGTGAAAAGTGTGAAACAAGTGTGAGAAGAAGAGTGTGTGAAATTGAATCAAGGCAACAATACTTTAATGTGTTTGACTCCTGAAAGCAGTGAGCTGATGGTGTCTGTAATTATTTGATTAAGGTTGTGAATGTGTGGAACCTGTTGTGGTGGATTTTTTGTTATCTATCTTTATTTGTAGGTAGTGAGCCTCCCTTCTGGACAATGAGTCCTATCTATAGGTAGTGAGGCTTCTCTTCGGATAGTGAGTCCTTTTTGGGTAGTGAGTCCTCTTGCAGTGAGCCTTTGTATCCGATTTTTCTATTACTATTATATTGTGAGTTAATCCTCACCATGGTTTTTCCTTTATTGGGTTTTCCAAATAAATCTGGTGTTTATTGTGGTGATATTGCTTTCTGTTATTTACACTTCATGCTCATACTTAATAACAAATTAAATTGGATGTGGAATTGATAATTGTTTGAGATTTTTGAATGATATTGGTGACAACTGATTCACCCCCCCCTCTCAGTTGTCTTGTGCATTTCAACACTACTGTCCTAATCCAGCCTCACAAATATGCTTTATGTTACAACTTTTAAGGGCCTCAACTCTAAGGAGACACCGATCCCTTGAACTGGGCACCAACTTAGTTATTTGATGGCACCAACCTATCAGATTTACACCATAAAATATGATTACAATTTGTTCCTAAGGAACTCAGATCACTGTTATAGCTTACTATGCAACTTCTCAACTATATGTTGTTGCCACAACAACTTTCTCCTCTGCTCTGTAGCCCTCCGGTTCAGTTGTGTTCTTCTCCTTATTTTTTAGTACATTCTCAGTCCACCTCAATGCACCACCATAACCTTTCTATAACTCTCCTTTTCTTTTCAATGCATTCTCTATCTACCTCTAGAGCTCAGAATCACTTCTACACTGTACACGCTCTCTTCTTCTTTTCACCTAGTTGTTATATAGGCGATATTCTCTTTTGTTTTGTGTGTAGAGCTAACTAACAATCAATGCCTCAGGATTCTCCACCACCTACAGATCTTCTATTAGGGTTTGAAATATCTTCTCGAGCTATCATACAGTTGTATTGAGTCACACAACATTAAATTCTAGTGTAGAGAATTTTTCTTCATTCTCTTTCTGTCAAACCCTAGAATCATATTTATCATCAATGCATCCTTCTAATCATTCGATCTAATCTTGATCCTTGTCTCTGTGGCCATCTGTGTTGTTGTATTGTGCATCAAATCACATTACAACTATTGTTGATGCAGATAGAACATTTAATTTTCATCTCCATGTTGGTTTGTAGGCGAAACCCTATTTACATAGAGTTAGTTGTTGTCGATCTTCTCTTTCGAATCTGAACCATCAATCTCCTACCTTCGCACCATGATCCTGCGTTCTACATTCACCATCACATCTTTAAAAAATAACTATTTGATAAATAGTCTTTAAATCTCCTCCGTTGATCTCACTTCCATTGAAATCACACCCATCGCATATTGCCAAAACACTTATGACATTCTCATTCATTTCCATGATGTAGCGACAACCGTTTGATTGCCTTCCTTGAGTCTCTCTCATCCATTGCATATCACTGATTTGCTATAGGCACCACCATTCTTATTCATGATGTATCAAGATGCAACAATCACTATTAGATCTCCTCCTGATCAATCTATGTCATTCCATGCTATCCCATTAGCTTTGACAATGGGCCCACAACATCTCCACGGGCTAGCGGGATTATGCTATTTGGTACTACTCAACTCTCATCGCATATCACTGAAAGCTTTGTGTCCTAAGGGTATGTAAGTACGATGCACTAACACCCAACAATACAATGACCTTCGGACACCTGTCGTTGATGTTGTCACCTTCCACTATCATCGCTCATTGCCCAAATCTTCAAACTCTTCGCTTCACAACAATGATATGAAGCAATGATGCCACGTGTCTGCTAGAACCACCAACGTCTATTCTCCTTTATTGTGCATCGTCCAATCAACACATGTCAGATCTCATCCAATCCTTGCTTCCCCGCGAAGTTCAACTGGGACCCACCATAAGCATAGTGGGCTGGCGGGCATCATCCAATCAAATTGATCATGACCATTGAATGACTTCCATCGCTCATTGTTGAACTTAAGGAAAAATTTAAATTGATTTTCGTGATGCATGAGATCTAGCGATAGTCATTGGATCTACTAACATTGAACGCACATCGTTCGATCTCCAAAGGCTCATACCGATGACACCAACCGGGCGACTAGGTGAAGGGGTCAGTCATCGAACAAACTTAAAGGGCATACATTATAACATAAATGACCTACAACCTTCAACAACAATTCACCAACATATTAGAAAATTTGTTAATGCACAATGACTGTAACCTCCTAGGGTTTAACTGCAAAACCCTAATACAGGCCGAGATAACAAGTATAACAATTTTGAGCATAGCCTTCAACCTCTAAACCTGCAAAACACATTTCTAAGCTGCTCTTAGAAAACCCATGTCAAATCTGGACTTAAGTTTCACTTTTGAATACTGGAAGAGTTCACTGCATTACCATGATAATATTGGATGACAATAATGCAATATTTTGAGCAACTTTTGCTATCCACACACCATCTTCTAGAACCAGATTCATAATCTTTCCTCAAACATTAATGACAACATTTTGACATCAATGTTGATTCTCATTTCATGCAGGATCAGTTCCATCTCACACCTGATCCCTTCTTGACATCAATGACAACAATATGCCAACATTAATTTATTTTATTACATTTTTTTAATCAATTTCCTTAACTATGGAGTTGATACAAGAACATTGGATGGTTTTATTTCTTTTTCTATTATTTGTATATATGATTCAAAATTTTGAAGAATACACAATGTAATTGAAATGTTTGACAATGTCCCTGAAATAAATGTGGTTTCTTGAACTGCAATGGTCGCAAGATATGTCGAAAATGGGTTTGTTGAAAAGGCATGAGGAACTTTTGAGCAAATGCAATGGGTGGGTGTAAAGAAAAATTCCACAATTGTTGATATCGTACTAGCCTAGGCTAACATGGAGCTTTAGAACATGTTATGGACATATGTGAAAGAATAATGGAAAATGGATTTTTATCAAAAGTTATATTTGTAAATGCTCTACTAGATACGTAGAGAAGAGAAAAGGAATGTGAATTGTTTGATAAACTCCTAAAAAATGTGTAAGATCATGGAATGCCATGATTATGATATATGAATAAAATGACATTCTTGATGAGGCCTTAAATATTTTCAATAAAATTCCCCTAAGATATGTGGTTTGATAGGATGTGATGATTGTTGTATGTTCACAAAATGTTTAGTTTAAAAAGACTTAGAAACTTTTAGCGAATGCAACTAAGATACATAAATTCAATCTCATGATATTTAAAATGTTGGAGAAGGTCCAAAAGACAATTGAACTATTTGACAATGCATCTCAAAGAGATGTGGTCCCTTAGATTGCAATACTAACAACAAATGATTTTTTTTTGTTCAACTACTAGGGATATCATGATTAAGTTCTGGTTGAACCTTTAAAATGTCAATTTTTAGACACTTCTCATTAGACGTGTCAATGTTGCAACTTGTGTGATGAGTCACACCTCCAAAAGTTAATTACTCCGAAGGCGTTCCCTTATTTGAACTTTCAGAACTCATTTTGCCTGTGAATGGTAGAAAACAAAGGATAGACCTTGGTTGACAGTGGAACCATTTCCAGCCGTTGATCCATAATTTTTGATTTTTTTCTGCTTCCCCGTCGCTATTGATTTATGTTCCTCTAAAATCTACCTCATTGTATTGACCTTTCTGCAAGAGGATTAAATGAATGTCAGCTTCTCATCATTTTTCATCATTTTTTCGATTGTTTTTCACTGCTTTCCCTGCCACTATTTGTTTCCGCTCGTCCAAACTCTTCCTCGCTGGTATTGAGTTGTCACTTCTCCAATTTGGAAAGCTATAGTCTATTTCCTCCCATACACGACTACTTCATTTCTCCAATCTGTGACAGTTGGCGTTACTTTCCTCCTTCAATTCAAATGTCGATGCAAGGTCGGTTCTGCCTCACCGTGTAAGTTGGACATGAATCTGGTCATTCTCTTAATAGAAATATTTTATAATAATGAAGTGTGTTACTACTCGGACCATTCAAGTGCTCCTTGTGCTATACATCATCAGATATACGTGCCAGAGTCCCACACGTCAGTTTCTTCATTACGTCGAAGGCGTTCCCTCTATGAAGTAAAGGGCGCAAATCTTTTTTATCCATGGTTGATATCGTCTGCCTCCCGTGCAAGACCATCAAATGCATCCAAACCGTAAATGTCAAATGTTTTGAAGATCATCGAACTTCAATCGTCTATCAACGGCGGACAATCACAAATGAGGCTTGCAAAATGATTGTAATGATAATGACCGTCCATTTTCTGCTGACGTTTTTTGATTGACCACTTATTTTTATACACAACTGAAATTCATTTTTAATGTAGTTTTATTGTCCGCCAATCTAAAATCTGTACAACAATTGCACAACATTCACGAGATCGAAATGTAACTTGCATTTTACAGCAAGTTGTATTTAATATAAAGTGGCCACCGTAGCAAAGTTTGTACGATGAATTAATAGTGTCGCCTCAAATGTGGATTAAACCTGTAAGTCAGTTCATCATATGCGTTGAAAATGTGCCCCCATTCTGTGCATGTTCATTGCTCAAGAAATGTAGGACGTCCCCTTTCCAAACTGTATAAGAGACCACATTCAACGTGAAGGCGAACAGAATGATCGACTAATGCAACTGTCAAACATGACAGGTTGTTTGGCACCCCTCTTAACCCTATACTCAAATTCATTTTCATTTGAGGGAGCAGGTGCAGGCTTGGCGCTAGACCAAATCCGTCGTCAACCCTAACAAAATCATTGGCAACTTTCAGTAGAACACTAAACTGATCCCAAGTATAATTAATCAATCTAACCACTATAGAATCACTCCTATATGTCCTATTGAGCTTCTCCTCTTATACAATAAACCCCTCAGTCAAATTTTGAAAATCATCTCAATGAGCGCCCTACCAGAACACCTCACTCCCTTCTATCATATCAAAATTGATCACTCTAAAGGAGCAATCATCCAAAACTGTCATCAACCCTCTAAGCTGATGTTGTACCATTCTAAATTCCCCTGAAAAGCCTAGTAGCTATGATAAAGATTTTGAAGTACAAAATTGGAATACAACAACTAATAGTTTTTTTAATTTTCAAAACAATATTTTTTATTTGTTTACCCCCATCTTACTTTGAATAGTATATTGAAGCTCATATTAATTTTTCTATCTCCCTCTCTATTCCATCACATAGATACTCTTATCCTTTATTCTAAACAGACCAAAAACATATCTACAGACCTCAAAAACATCAAAAAAAAAATATTAAACTCTTTATCTGGACTTCAATGTGGTGAAAACGAGTTTAGAAAGTAAAGAGATTCTCAGGATATGTAAGAAGCCTTGCTCAAGCATCCTGAATATTCACTTACAGATCTGTAAGAAAGCATGGTCACAAGGGAGGGAGGCATTAGAGGACAAGTTCGTCAGCTCAAAAAATGCATCACAAAAGTTACCTACTTCAAATGCAAAGGGTTTCCCAATTTAAACCTTCGGATTTTTTTTGCACTTCCATTTTGTTGTTTCAACTGCAAATAATCCACTGGAAGAAATGGATTGATAACTCTATATAACACATTTTGCAAACTAAAACTCACATTGGATTTGATTCTACTACAACTATCCTCCCTGTTCTACACGTATGCAAAAGATGAAAGCATTGATAGGGCACACAAACTGGTTGACACAATACACTCATTGCAGGAAATGCGGCTCCTGAATCCCCCCTCCTCTTCCCCGTATCCTCTATATTCAATATGCATGCAAAAAGTGGACTTAGTCGAGGCACCTGGATGGTTTTGTTGTGCGCATGCAACTGTGGGAGTATAGACAAGACACGTGAGCTGATGATCAATAGAATATCACATGGATTTGTTTTAGCAGATTGTGTTAGTGTTTGCTTTAGGTGAGATCTTTTAGCAGTAATAGTTTTGTGCTTTAAAGTGGTGTAAAATTCTCTAAAAAGGTACTTTACATTGGCATACATTTTAAAAGCTATTTCGTTGCCAACATTTGGTAACAGATAAAAACATTGATGGTAGCTTTGTCATTATAGGTATTTGCGCGATGATTTGTTGGCATAAATATAAATATAAAATTATTACAATTAATAATTAATATATTTTCATATAATATATATAGTTAATATATATTATATAATTAATATAAAACAGATTAAATTATATCATTATTAGCTATCTGATTTGTATTATAATTAATACATATTATATATTTTATATAACACAAATTATATGTAATATCTATATTTCTGATTATATATTATATTATATTTTACAATAACAATGAATAATCAATATATTTAATAATTAATTTTTTTAAATATAATACAAATTAAATTAATATATCAATATAATACAATATATAACATATTTTATAATAAAAATCAAATTAATACATAAAAATATAATAATTTTCATAGGAATTCAAAAACCCATGAATCACATTTCACTTCTATAAGAAGATTTAGATAATCACAAGTCCGTCTTATTATAACTATGACAACCCACTAATTTAGTCAATTGCAATAAGGAATAAGATTTATTGAATATAATGTCAATTTATTTTTCTAATAATATTATTACAAATGATATTTTATATTAAAAATCATTCAATATAAATATAATATACTGTATACAAATTGACCTCATGTCCTACACATATATGCAAAAGATAGAACATCTTTTTTCTTGTATTGACCTTCCACACCTCTTTAAGGTATCCATTGCACACCAAGATACCATAGTTGTAAATAGATAAAAGACCAATTCAAATTTAAATTAGCTGCAAGAATTTCATATTGGATACGCCTTCAACCTTAAAAACTGAGATCTTAGATACTCCATACTCCATACAACAGCTACAAGCTGCAAAATTAATGCGTTCAACTGCTCACCCCTCACCCCTCGATATTTTTTTCTCCCTGCAAGACTTAAATCCAATAGTCGTCTCTCTTACTTGAAGCGTACGACACTAATTCCACGGCCATAGTTTTTCCAAGAATTCCATACCATAAACGATCGGATAAGGAATGATACTTGGCCATTCAATTTGAACCCCACTAAAATCTTAAACCATAAATGACCTAATCTCGTTAGTCCGCAGTTGACTGGAATAATCGATTATAAGATTCAGATGCACAAAATCAGTTAATATATATAAAAAATGGAGCCTGGAGGACACATTTGCAGCCGCCTTGGGCATGGATTCATTTGCGTATCTTGTTCTGCTTTTGGCGCTTCCACTGCTACTCCTGATAAAGTACAAGAAGAGATCTAATCTCCCTCCGGGTCCTCCAGGATGGCCTATTCTTGGCAACCTAGTACAAATTAAGCTCTCGAAACAAAGCTTTCAAGATTATATAGAAAAAGCCCATGGAAAATACGGTCCAATTTTCACAATCAGATTCGGGCCTCAACCGCTGATAATTGTAGCAAGCCGTGAGTTGGCTCACGAGGCTCTGGCACAGAAAGGCTCCGTCTTTGCCAACAGACCGCCCGCCAAGGGCTACCACAAGCTCTTCTCAGCAAACCAGATGAACATAAATTCCGCCGCCTACGGGCCAGTGTGGCGAACCCTACGCCGTAATCTGGTGAGCGAAACCCTCAGTTCGGTTGCCTTGAAGTCCTTCCGGAAGGGCAGAAAGTGGGGTCTGGAAGTGCTCATGGAGGGTTTGAAAAGCGAGGCCACGCAAAACGAAGGCGCTGTAAAAGTGATAAAGCATGTGAGGTACGCGGCCTTTTGCCTATTGCTCTACATGTGTTTTGGACTACGACTGGAGGAGAAGGCGGTCCGAGAGGTGGAGGGCGTTATGAGAGAATTGCTTCTCAGCGGTGCGGGTGTGAAGTTAAGAGGATACGTTTCCCATTCTCGAGGTTTTCTTTAGGAAGCGGCGAGAGCAGATGCAGGGGATCCACCGCCGTCAGATGGAGACACTGGTTGCGCTTATGAACCGGCGTCGGGCGGAGTTAGAGGAGGGAAAGGGCGAAGATTGCAGGGCGTATGTTGATTCTCTGTTTTCTCTGACCGTTGACGGCCGGAGATGTTTGACCGACAAAGAGATGGTGACTCTGTGCTCGGAGTTCATTAACGCCCGCACCGACACCGACACCGACACCACATCGACCACGATACAGTGGGTCATGGCTAACTTGGTAAAACATCCACATGTCCAGACCAAGGTTTACAAGGAAATTGTAGGCGTTGTTGGTAAAGAGGAGGCTAACTTGGTGGAGGAGGAAAAGCTTTCTCAAATGCAATACCTGGAGGCAGTGGTGAAGGAGGCGCTGCGCCGGCACCCACCGGGAAAGTTCGTTCTTTCGCACGCCGTTACGGAAGCCTCTACTCTTGGGGGTTATGAAATCCCTGAGGGAGCGCTTGTGAATTTTTGTGTTCGGTTGATGGGCAACGATCCAGCAGAGTGGGAGAATCCTGCGGAGTTTATACCCGAAAGATTTATGAAGGCGGAAGTGGATATGTCAGGAAGCAAGGAGATCAAGATGATGCCGTTTGGCGTGGGGAGGAGGATTTGCCCTGGCTTAGGACTGGCCATGATCCATGTTGAGCTTATTGTGGCCACACTGGTTCACAAATTTGAATGGCAGAGCAAACCCGGAGAAACGGTGGATCTTGCTGAGATGGAGGAGTTCACATGTGTTATGAAGAATCCGCTAGAGGCCGTAATTAAGGAGAGGGCTTCAACACATGGTTGTTAAACGGTAAAATGTTTTACCTTTGTGAGATTTAATAATCATGTGTATAGGTCAAGCTACAAGCAAAATAGGCCTAATAGGGGGGATGGTACATAATTATATAAACTTAACTAGCTATTGCAATTTAGGTGTGCAATGGGTTACGCCAAATAAATTGTATGGCATAATTACGTCAAAGTGATTTCTATTGAATTTGTTATGGGTACTCTACATAGAAATCATAATCATCATTAATATCTAAAAAAACATTATACATATTCAATTTGTCTTATTATATTTATTTAAAATTGTAATATACAATTCCTATAATACATTACTCTATAAATTGAAAATCTAACTTTTATTATTTTTAAATAAAATATAAAATTATAATAATAATTCCATTAACACCTAAACCTTAACACCTTGATTTATTTATATATCATAAAAGCAAAAAATAATTATGAAATGTCTCACCAATATTGTTTGATGTGTAAAGGACCTCACTTAATATTAGTTATATAAAATAGAACTTTTGTGATCAATACATTACAAAAAAAATCTCTAATGATGACATTGTCGAGTATAAGACATTCAATATCTCTAATGACCACATTATTGAGCATAATACATTAATTGCAAATGGCATGATTGATAAACAACAATAACAATAATCCTACGTTGGCAGCCCTTCAGTCTTTGCTTCATGCCATGTAGATTCCCAAAGAGTCTAGGTGTTATGCAGACTGCTCTCATAAGACACATGCTTCAAATAGGTGATGCATGTATATTAATTCAAGGAGGATTTCAAGGGAGATAATAGAGTGTCTGATTAGGTCTCTCCACAGTCCTATCTTTCAAGATGGTTGTGACATTTTCGAAGAAGTTGGTAGACCCATTTGCAACCTTTCATGATGCTTTGATGGTTGTGATTATTATAGACAATTATGCAGATTTATATAATCAAAGTGAAAGACAAAGAGATCATACTTGACAATAGATATATAGAGGGAGGGAGGGAAAGATGGGGAGAGATAGAGAGGGGGGAGTTAGAGAGAGGGAGGGAGGGAGAGATAGAGAAGAGGGGGAGAGAGGGAGAAAGATATGTTGAGGACGAAGAGAGAGAAGAGGAGAGAGCGGGAGAGATAGGTAGAAGAGGGAGAAAAAGAAGAGGGGGAGAGAGGGAGAGAAATACATAGAGAGGGAGAGAGAAGAAATAGAAGAGTTACATTGGGTGAGTTATGTTGTGTGTGGTGATGGCATACCAAGTGCCAAGTATGGCTGGTAGGGGCTCCATAGAGTTTTAGGGAAAGATGATCACTTTGGGAATTACAATCCTCATCCAAATGACTTCTGAATTGTACAATGCCAATTCCAACACAAAGAACTTTGTGTCCACTTTCTTCACTCTATGGCCAAGTAATAATATTTCAAATGAGCTTGCTTTCATTAGATTGGTTGTCATATTATCCTTCTCTTTCAGAATGTTCATCCTTCTTTTAGGTTGCACTAGCTTAGACAGTATAGGTATACATGTAAGTCATCATATTTTAAATTCAAAGGAATCCTCCTGTAGGTTTAGTACATCAAGAGACCTAAACAAAACAAGCGAGATAGATCACTTAGACAACAAGGATAAACCTTAGAAGCAGTAAATGTCCTATTGTACTTGTAAGTTATATTCATCACGTTAGATTGAGTTGACAAAAATGAAGAAGTTGCTCCAAATGACGTGATAAAAACTTACATTATTTTGCATCCTAGGTGTAAGCTTTAGCTACTTCACTTGGGAGTTGACAATAGTCTAGTATAAATAAAATGCCCTACTATGAAATACTTGCATCTTCTTCAGATATTGTCTTCTAACAAGAGACACAAATCGCCTAGGATTTAGCGTCTTGTGAGGGTAAATGCAAAACAAGAAACAGGGAACATTGGACCTTTTATTTTCTTGAGAACCTAGACCAAAATAGACCTCTCAAATTTGATCTCATGGACTAGCCATCAAATAAGTTAATAACATAACTTATTTTACCTTGTTTATCCCTGAAACCATTTGTTGGTTTCAAATAGCTACTAGTTTCCAATTTTTTAAAATATTGAGATTGTTTACTATTCTTGCATGTTTGATTATGCTCTAACTCTTGATAATAGAAGCTCCCAAATTTAAGTAAGATCTTACCATTTTAAATACCGAAAAAACAAGTTGATGTTTAAGTAGAGTTAAACCAATCACAGTCAACAAAGTTTCTATAACTAAAACAAGTTCACTGTTATTTGAATTAAGTAGAGCTAAAGAACTTCAAGTCAAGGGAGTTTCAATATAAAGAAATTTTGGAATCAACTAGTGTTACAAATTTTGTTATTGGCAATTGCCAAGTATTCCTCTTCCTCTCTTGCTCTATCTTCATCTCTACCTCTATGTTCCTCTCTTGCTCTATCTTCATCTCTACCTCTATGTTCCTCTCTTGCTCTATCTTTATCTCTACCTCTATGTTCCTCTCTCCCCCTTTATCTCTCTCTCTCCATCCATCTCCCTCTCTACCCCTCTATATATTTATATCCTCTCTCTCTCCCTCTTCCCCCCGCCCCCCTCCCCTCTATCTCTCCCTCTTTCCATCCCTACCTCTCTCTCTCTCTCTCCCTCTCTCCTTATTGCAAACATAACATGATTCTTTTGGTGATGGAGACTGATTATCTTCCTGATTTAGAGGTTTTATTTCAATCATGTTTGGATCCCTATAAGTGGATGCATAGTTTATTTGAAGCTATCACTTCTCCATTGAGACCTTTATTGCACAAAAAACATCATTTACTAAATGGCCTACGAATTGACCTCATGTACTCCATAAATATATGTAAAAAAGACACCAAAATTTATATGGAATCTGTAGGCAGCAAGAAAACATATCCACACATCCATGCCAGATTTAACTAGCATCTTGATGATAAAGTTAAGGGTGTCCTCAAGATAGCTAGCATGAGCAAATAGGTCAAAAACACATAATGATCAATTGTAGGTGTAATACAATAAAGGTTACCCATGTGATTGAAGTATGTACAACTCACATTCACTAAACCTACATGGCTGCATGCACATATAACACAAGAAAAACTTATATAGTGTCAGGACAGATTCCAAAGTGCTTCATTAATTCAAATATTTTGAGAGCATCCTTGTAAAATCCATCCCACAAACATTGCATTCCTTAAGACTACATTTCTTTGAGGCGTTTTTGTCAAATAGATTATGAGCCTTGTTTGTGCTTCCACATTTTCCATTTTCCATATATGTCTACTCGAGCATTCCCAATGATAATATCTGACCAAAGCCCTCCTTCCATTAAGTTTTATACATATACAAAGTCCTTGTCCTTTATCCTTTGATTGATTGAATACCTTATTCCAAAGCTCCCATTTTGGTAGGGAGGATGCTGAAAAAGGTTGTGGCATATTACACCTGCCAATTGCATTTGCTTGAAAGTTTCTTAAGCCTTTTCAACAAATCCATTTTGTGTATATGCTACAATCATGGCATTCCATGAGACCACATTTGTTTGGGGTATTATGTCAAACAGTTCACGTGCCTTGTCTATGCTTCCACATTTTGTATACATGTCTACCAGGGCAGTTGCAGCTACATCTGATAAAATTATTTTCCTTTATCCTCTAGTGGATGTCCATACCCCATTCCAAAGCTCCCAATTTGGCACAATCAAGGAGGATGATGGCAAAGATTGCAGAGTCTTGGTTCACACCTACCCATGACATTCGACTGAAAGTTTCTAGATCCTTTTCAACGAATGCGTTTTGTGCATACCCTGCAATTTTAGCATTCAACGAGACCACATTTATTTGGGTATCCTGTCAAACAGTTCACATCTCTTGTCTATGCTTCCAAATTTTGCAGACATGTCTAGCAGAGCATTTCCAGCACGGTTTGCATACTAAGCATCGATTTATTGTTTGTAGTTTGCAGGTATTTTTTTTAGAAAGCAGATTTGGTCATTGAAGATCCTCATGACTTCATCAATAGACCAACACTTGTAGCCTTCCAATTTTCCATGTTGCTCAACTCCAAACCTCCACACTCCCATTTTATAGACATTTTATGATTGTGGAGTCTTTGTTTTTGGGCTAGCAATTTGCCAATTAAGGTGTGGTATTTGAAGATTTTTTATGAGAATCTTGTTGAGTGGAGAGGTCGACGCCAATCTCTTATGGTGTAATCCATCAAGATAAGCTGCCATTCTCTACATCATCAACCAACGAATGTGATATTTTCTTTGGCGTAATTTGGTGTTTGCAGAGCATTTAGCAGAGAGGCAAGACATAAAATATATTTATGTTGTACTTCCAAGCTCCACACGGTTCAATAGAATCAGTCAAACTCCTTTTCTAAAGGAGCTAATCTCTCCTTCTCCTCCATGCGACTAGCACAATACTTTTGTGGTGAGCAAGGATTACACCTTATCAAGCCTCTACATGTCTCCTACTCCCCACTTGGCATACATTAGAACGAAAGATTGCAAACAAAGTGAGC
The DNA here is from genome assembly GCA_007115665.2 of Sequoiadendron giganteum. Lineage (NCBI taxonomy): Eukaryota > Viridiplantae > Streptophyta > Pinopsida > Cupressales > Cupressaceae > Sequoiadendron > Sequoiadendron giganteum. The sequence continues at coordinate 429,498,981 of CM021108.1, read as the reverse complement.
AGAAAGAGTTAAACAAGTAAAGGAGCACTGGGATCTTTAGTCGTATGTCAGTAAAACATGCACGAAAAAGCAGTGATACCAATGAAAAATGAAAAGTGAAAATAAAACTGACGCCAAAATAAACTAAAAAAATGGACGGATGAAATGATTTTTATCGTCTCCTGAGGAGTTTCAGCTATTGATAGTCAAAATCAGGTCTGCTCTTCTCAAATTGGATACGCCTTCGACATAATTTACTTAGTAAATTGGAAAAATGTTTAAATTATTATACATGTTTGTTAATTATTTTATTAGAAATAAAGTTTATATTCATTCTTCTATCATGCATGTTTGAATATTAACTTGGTAACCAATGATGCAACACAATTGATTATCCAATCAAATGAAAGTCCATAGTTCATGAGCAATCAATTTATTAGATGACATGACATAACTATATCATGTTTTCTACTAACTTTTTTTACAATCTCATATAGGGTTTTTTAAAAAGTTGCAATAGTTTTTCAATTTACTATCTACTATAATGTTGTCGATTGTAAATTTAGATTATACTTATCATTCATTTTCTTTTGGTTATTCTTGTAAATCATACATTTATTGTAAGTTTCAATTGCATTTATATATCTATATTTAATGAGTATTGACATTGAAATGGTCAATTTGATAAGGATATGCATGTTTGATGTGAATTATAATTACGTTGACAATAGTAGATGCTTAAGTAATATGATAAATATTGTTTGGGATTTAAGTATCAACCAAAATAAAATGGTTGATACCAATATCTAACATATCTTGACAATATCTTAGAACATAATAGAGTAAACAAACAAAATCATGATATAGAGGTTACTACCTTGTTTGTCAAAGATTTCAATAGGAATTACATTTTGTTGTTTTGTATGTGTTTCCAAAGTTACAAGTTACCCTTATCATATGTTTTTTATTTGTTCATTTTATAGCAAATATTAAACAACCATTATAATATACAACTTCTACAATAATAATCATGATAACAAAAATGCAACTCCATATATTGAAACTTGAACTTGAATATGAAATATGAAAGTGCAACTCATACTTAATAGATAACTTTGATAGGAGTTACATTACCTCTTATCATATTTACTAGATAACAAATAATACCTTTTTTGTTTCATAATGGTCATTTTGATATAGACAACAAACTAAAATTCAACTAAACTATGAAAAGCTTCCCTTCCAAGATGGCCAATGATTAAAAGTAAAGGAAACAAGTGAACTACAAATCTATCAACTCAATACATAACTACACAGGCATTAATGGACTGGCCCTTAATTCCTTTGCATATTGCTCGACATAGCGTCTCGAAACATTGCATATAGATGAATGATGGATGGATTGATGTATCTAATTGGAAAAATGTCACAAATATGTTGAAAATATTGTACAAGCATAAATATTTACATATCAAACAAAATAATAATTAAGAAAGGTTTGAATATTTTAATTGAGTGATTAATGATCATTTGTTACAACAAATGAAGTCATTATCATGTTATATGTTATGAGTGAGGCAAACCTATTACAAAGACATTAGTAAAAGAGAAATGTGGATATCTAAGATATAATTTGGGAAGTTGTAGTAGTTAGTAGTAGAAATTAAGGGGGAGTGTTGGAATAAACTATTAATTTCTTCCACCAAAAATTATATAATTTTTCATAATTAAACAAAGAGGGTAAACACATTGAACGATTGGAGCTATGAACTTACTAGAGAGGATCACATTTAATAATTTTATATATATAATTGTAGGAATCATAAAAGATTATTTGGTTTTTGTAGTATGAGGGAGCTTGCAATATTAACCATTCATAATTGGCCCAAACTCAACCTTTAGGAGTGTTAGAGTAAAGGTTTTAACTTAATTGTGTTAATTAAGTTACCTTTATTCCTCTCTTAAGATTTCACTTTAGTTTGCATAAAGTGACATTTAATAATTATATTAATTATTAAATGTTTTCTTATTAGGGTTTATTTTAGGTTTTGCATGATCTCCTTTTTAAAGATCGATCCATTGTATATTCATAATTCTCTTTTATTCTGACAAGATAATTTATCCATTTTTCAGAGCTTCAAACCCTTGTTTGTTTTCTCCATCCATTCTCTTCCTTGTGATAGGTATCCATTTGCATGCAAGTGTTCTCGGAGTCTGAAGTTGGTTTTGACAACTTCTACATGGTATCAGAGCTTCCTGTTGCATGCCTGTTCTTGTTTGAAGAATTTGGAGCTACAAGGGTTGGATCAGGCATTCACAGTTTTGGGGTTTGCTTTTTTGATCCAGGGAATCACTTGCAATTTCAAAGCATTTTGAGTCCAAACGGACCTCGCCATTGGATCCGTAGCGGTCCAAAACCCTAAAATCGACTGTTCATTCGTCCATTTTGGACAAAGTCGATTTGAGAGGCAAAAATTTTTACCCGTACGGCCGTACAGCCATCCATCTGCACCTAGTAAAAATATATATATATTTTTTTTTTCGTCAAAATTTAAAAAATAAAATAAAATTTGTAAATGTTTTTTTGATTTTAAAAAAAATCAAAACAAAAAGAAGCAGCCTTTTAAAGGTTTGCTTAGGCCTGTACCGGGTACCCACAGCACCTGCATACGCAGGCCTGCAACCCTTAAGTACCATTTAGCCTTCAAATTTAGGCCCGTTTTTTGCTACGATGGCCATATGACCGTCAAATTTAATGTAGCACTGGTTTTTTTCTCCTTTCGAACTGTTTTCTTCCAGAGGCCATAACTTGGGCATACGATATCGTTTTTTGGAAAACGAGATATCATTGAAAAGCTGGTTCTGTCAAATTTCCAGTGGTGTGGATCTCATCGCTTCATTTTTCTATTGGTGCATTCTACAACCAGCTGAAGTCAAATGAGTTGTTTTAAGTCTCGAGCTCGTAACTTTTGACCAATTTCTCTGTTTTTCATGATCTCAGCGGCGTTGGAACCATTATTCAGAGCTTTTCAATTACATCCATGCAATATTTCCAGATTTCCCTCTAGGTATATTTTATTCAGGTTTTTGTGTTTTCACACTCTGGTGAATTACCTAAACATATTAGTTCTTGGGAACTTCTCGTTTGCATGGGTTGCTTCGGTTTTTGGCTGTTCTTCATGTATTTCCAGTTTTTTGTCCTTTGTGGGCATTTTGAGTATCATTTGTAAGCAATCTTCTATGAAAACGCACTGAGATAAAGTGTCACACTATTGTACATGTATTTTGGGGATTTTGCACATAAGGTTGTGCCATATTTTGTACTCGCACTGTATTATAAAGTGCCATGGGGGGTTGTGTAGTGCCTTTGTTTTTCTCATCACACCTTTGTCCGGTGAGTGTCCCTCTACGACAATAGTGGATCCATATGATTCCAGCCTCATGCATGTGTGTTTTGTTTTGCACACCACTTTTTCAGTTGCAAGTGCTTTTTTGTGCATTTTTAGATGTTGTTTCTTCTCCTTCATGCACTACAGGGTGTTACGCACCATTTCAGTGGATCTGTCAGACTCTCCCAGTTCAGCATTATGGGGGGGTGTTATACTGTTCGTGCTAATGCTTCCTTGGTTTCGCCTTGGAAGGAATCTTCCATTCTCAGTTGATCAGTGTTTTTCTGACTATTGGTACTTGTGCCATCTGTATCTTCATTTCAGGTGTTTGCCATCTTATTCGAGTAGTGTTGTTTGGGGCACTCATGCAGATTGTTGTCTTCTTGATCCTGATCATCTTATCTTCAGAGGAGGTTCTTCAGCACCATAACAGTCATCTTTTGACACTTGTTTGTAGCTTTTTCTGCTTCGGTGATGTTCTTTATGGATTTCTGCATCTCTTTTTGGAGTAGAGTTTTTCCCATGAGGTTTTCTCTATTTCTCCACTTTACAGAGATTTGGTTGTATTTGGGTACCTAATCTGGCCTTGTTGTCGAGACCCATGTTTACCTTCTTGCATTTTAGTTACCTTTGTTTTCTTGCACATGTTTGTAGCTGCACTGTTGCTCATCTTAAGGGGGGGCGTTAGAGTAAAGGTTTTAACTTAATTATGTTAATTAAGTTACCTTTATTCCTCTCTTAAGATTTCACTTTAGTTTGCATAAAGTGACATTTAATAACTATATTAATTATTAAATGTTTTCCTATTAGGGTTTCTTTTAGGGTTTGCATGATCTCCTTCTTAGAGATTGATCCATTGTATATTTATAATTCTCTTTTGTTCTGATAAGATAATTTCTCTATTTTTCAGTGCTTCAAACCCTTGTTTGTTTTTTCCATCCATTCTCTTCCTTGTGATAGGTATTCATTTGTATGCAGGTGTTCTTGGACTCTAAAATTGGTTTTGACAACTTCTACAAGGAGTTATGAAAATTTGAAAAAAATAATAGTTAGAAATAAGAAACAAATACGTGTAGTAAATGTTATCCATAAAAAAAAATTGTTGGCTACACCTCTTATTTTCACAATTTGACCATTTCAGTTAAGCCTTGTCTCCATTCATTTTATTATATTTTATACTCTTTCTACAAACAAATTTCATTATAGCATTGAAGACATGCAAGGGCAGATATCATCCTAAAAAACATTTATGTTAATATATAGTTTGTTAACCACTATAAGGGCTTCTTGAATTCTATCCATTTAGAGGCATGATATTTGTAGTTAGGGCACTTACATATGTGGAATATCACAAAGATCATTCCTAAAGCTAAAAATTTGTAGTCTTGATCATAGAGATCATGGTTAAATCTAAAATGTTGTAGCATTGATTACAAAGATCATTACTTGGAATCTAAAAATTTGAGCATTGATTGAAAAAATCATTGTTAAATCTAAAAGGTTGTAGTGTTTATCACAAAGATTATTACTAAATCTAAAAAATTATAACATTGATCATTGTTAAGTCTAAAAAGTTACAATGTTGATCATAGAGATCGTTGTTGAATCTAAAAAGTTTCAGTGTTGATAATGGAGATCATTGTTGAATCTAAAAAGTTGTAGTGTTGATCATAGAGATCATTGTTAAATGTATAAAGTTATAGCGTTGATGACAAAGATCATTGCCAAATCTATGAAAGTTTTGGTCATATAGATCATTTCAAATGGTAAATAGTATGTTGAGTGTTATCTTTATAAAGTTGAGTGGTTGTAGCAACTTTGAAGAATGCCATCATTAGATGAAAAGTATTTTTCTATTGTCAAACTTCACCTCCTTTATTGATAGAATTATGAAAGACATCTTATTATGGATAATGATGAGCAGAAGAAAGGAAATGTTTGCTAGTATTGTAATTGTTCAAATCATTTGAAGAGACAACATTTCAAAATGAAACGTGTGAATAAAGATAATCAATTATTTTGAAAATAGAAATAAATTTGTATCCTTTAAAAAAAACATTCATATTAAATATTTCTCCATTTGTGCATGGGCTATAAATGGTCCTCATTAAATAAAAATAGTCATAAACCTATTTGTAGTTGGTTTTCTACTCACCATGGAGTCGTCAACTTTAGGCATCATGAATACATAAGATACATGCCCCACTTAGTTAATGCCTCATTCGTAAGAAACATTCCCTTGAGTACGCAAAAAAAAAATGAATGATCCACAGACATTCATGCTCTCATATGTGTCCACCCCCAAGCAAGCCACCATATTGATGGCAGTGTGGAGTTTCATTTGAAGCATTTACTAGATGAAGTGTACTTGCATTAGGTGAAGACTTCCAATCCTGAATGGACTGACGTTGAGGGCATCAGACAAGCCTTCGATCAATTCTCTGTAACTCTAGTGGGCATGGAGAAAAATGTCTCAAACAAGAACAAGAAACCCAACCTAAAAAAGAATAATGGCCTGTAATAGGTTCCATATATGCTACTTTACTTGGGGACCACTGATTTCTCCAATGAAGGAAAATTGACGAACAAGAGAATTCCAAACAACTTTTCTATTTAATAATTAATACTTATCTCCCTTCACTCCAACATCAATATCGTCATCTCTTACTTGACGACAAGTTTTTGTTAAAAATAGCAGATGTGACAAATTTGTATCATTTAGTGTCTACTATTTAAGTAATTAATGAATGTAATGCAAAATAAGTGCAATTATGCGGAAGTGGGTAGTTGGACCTACGGTATATGTTGGATTTATCTTGATCTTATTTTTTTGGGACTCGTATGGTTGGGTTCGGTATGGACGGAGTTAGCTCCTTGCCTCACTCCCTCTCGAACATAATTGAGTGGGTTGGGCCCTTCATCTATGGCTCGGGTTATCTTCCCGATTATGGTTTTGGGTCAATACAAATAGACTCTGGATTTTGCTCCTGATATCTCGATGGGCATGGAGATCACTAGGAATGAGTGGATTGATGTTGAAATTGGATAAGAGGGACTGGGTAAGCAAGACTGCTGACTTCTACGTTGGGAGCATTGTTGAATCAATTTGGATCGATGGGTATGGAGGTACTGCAATCGGATCAACTAAATAAGCTCCATGCTTCGCTACCTCCTGCACCCCCTCCCTGAACCCATCCATCTGTGAGGAGCTGGTCAAGTCAAAGCACTGCTCGAAGGAACCATCAACCTGTGGCAAACTAGTTCAAACCGCCACGCCCCCTGCCCTGTTTAAAATAATGGTGGAATAAAAAGACAAATTTGTTAGTTTTTTATCATAAAAAATAGAGATATGGACACGTTTTAAAAGATAATTTCTATTTTATTTATTTATCTTAACAAGTGACAAATATCTTATTTACAAAAATTGTAACTGATTATATATCTATATGGTTGTCGTGTACACATTCATGTTGTCAATTCAAATGGGTTGCTCTTGTTCACATAATTTTTTGTGATCAAAATTCTCATCATATTGTGTTTCTTGAAATTGATTCGTCCATCTTCCAACCACATGATCTTGCCTTGGGAAATAATCCTACTCAATTGATTATGTTTCACAATGAGGTCTAATAGTCCTTTAGCAAGCCATAGATAATCTTCGCTCAAAAGAATTATATTTGTGGTGGTATTGTCATCATTATTTTTGTTTAGGGTTACAATAGTGAGGTTTGGAATATTTTTGTTTAGGGTTACAATAGTGAGGTTTGCAATATTTTTCTTTAGAGTTTTTCTTCACACAATGGTAGTGGATGTAAATTGAGTATCAAGCTTATTGATTCAAACTACAACAAAACATTCTATCTAGCACTATGTGTTTTGACATTGTTATTGAATATCTAAGTGTCGAATGAGAAAATACCAAGAATTTCACTCAAATTATTCTGAATGTGAGCATGGATCAACTATAAGAAGCCTACAACATGGCTCTAAAAATAGCCACTAGAAAATGGAGTCTACAATTGCACGTGTTTGCAAGATTATATGGAGCTCTTACAAGATTCCATGGATCATCTCAATTGCTTACTCTAGAAAATATAGATAGCATGGGTGTGAAACCATTAAAGACCTAGATTGTCTAGACATGGCTCAATGTGGTTCTTACAAACCAAGATACCTACCTCAATAACTTCTAAGGTCTACTTGGTTAGTAGAGGGTGAGTTTGAAGAAATATCATAATTTGTCAAAACTAATAAGTAATGGTCTAGCCATGATCGAGATCTCCTTTGCTTGCAGTGACCTATAAACTAATGTGTTTCACATTTGGAATTTTCTATTAAAGAAAGAAGGGTTTCCTTAGGGCTTAGTAGATGTTGGGGACCAATTAGGGGATATTATTGTTTACAAGTACCTAATGCTATTATTTTGCAAGTGAATGCAACTAGGGCTAAAGATAGCAGTGGGAAATATAAGACCATTGGGGAGCCTATCGTGAATGTGTCATCTCATAGTAGTGAGCACTATGTATGCAAAATGTGAAAGCATATACAAGGCATGTGAATTATTTGAAAGAAATACTTTAAAAGAACATGGTTTCATGGATTGCAATGATCGTAGGATATACCAAAATAGGTATAAAAATAGAGTCCAGCTTGTAAAAGTGTAATTTTTTTCAAATTTTGATGAATAGGAAAAAAATGAAACAAAAAATACCATACATAGGTTTTTTACAAAAAATGAAGACACTAACAAAAGAAATTAAAGATCAAAACCTTAACATATTTGAAATAAAAAAAAATTACACATGGTTAGAAAGCTAAGAGAGCTCAATGTTACTATGATATTTTTTTTGACTTTACATTCAAAGATGTGAAAACCTTATGGAGAGCATGCTTGATATTGTGTTATTTGTTTATGATTTATAAAAAAAATGTCTTTGGTTGTTGATATGTAAGTCCAACCATTTGGGTTGGATTCCCAAGGCAAATCCAATCCTAAGGGTTAGCAATAGATCCAAGGCAACTACAAATGTGAGCATGCTATAACGTGCTCACATTTTTTAGAAGAAAAAATACAAGTCTCTCTCTCTCTCTCTCTCTCTCTCTCTCTCTCTCTCTCTCTCTCTCTCCTTTGCATAGTCATTATTTAGTATTAGAAGGAAATTTAAAAAGAAAATCTCTTTAGAGGTGTTTCCCTCAAACTCCCACTAGGGGGTTATAAGATTTGTCACTACCCCCTAAACCGCTTGACAACAATAGTGGGGGAGGCAAGCCCCCCACACCCCCATTAGGAACTAGGATCCGAACATATAGCTGAAATAAAACCTCTAAATTAGGAAGATAATTAGGCTTCATTATCAACACTACCTCTCTATCTCTCTATCTTCATCACTTATCACTCCATCTACCTCTACCTATCTCTCCCTATCCCTCTATCTTCATCTCTACCACTATCTTCCACTCTTTGTCTCTATCTCTAGATACCTCCCTCTCTCTATTCATCCCTCTCTCTCCTTCTGTCTCCCTCTCCCTCTTCCTAGACCTATATATATATATATATATATATATATATTTGCCTTTATATCTCCCCCTCATCTCTATCTCTCTATGTTTATCCTTCTATATCTCACTTTCTTTTTTTATCTCCTTATCTATCTCTCTATCTATCTCTTTCATTTTCCCTAAATCTACCTCTATATCTCTCTCTCCTCTCTCCCTTTCTACATATCTCTCACTATCAAACCACATTCTCCTCCAAACATGCTCCAAAACACATGTAGAGCAATATAAAAAACACCACATCTCAAATTCTCTTTAAATTTCACCATGTCTTCATCTTTATTGGCTTCATTTTTCATTCCCTCCATGAGAATGTGGAGGCACCACTATCTACCCACTTGGAAGGACTTCAAGGTAGCCAAGCTTAAGGTTTCATTCACCATATTTCAGCAAAGGGTTTTCCACATAGGACTATAGGTGGTGGAATGGATGCTCATCTAGCTATTTTCAAATATATTTTGGAGGATTTTCTTAGGTTCTTTGCTAGCAAACATGGAACATTTATGTATTAGAGCTTGGTGGGATAGCTCACAACTCACTACAATAATCAATGATTGAGACCCCAATTTGATTGTGAAAATTTGAGAATGAACTTACTAGAGAGGATTACATTTGATAATTTGTTTTTAAGTTGTAATAATTTAAAAAGATTATCTAGATTTTGTAGAATGAGGGGACTTGCAATTTATTAACCATTCATGATTGGCCTGGGCTCAACCTTGAGGAGCTATGGAGATATGAAGAAAACCATTGTTAGTAATAAGAAAAAATTACATGTAGTATATATTTAAAAAAAAAACATGTTACATCTATACCTCATATTTTCATAATTTGACCATTTTAGTCAGCTTTGTTTTTTTTCACTCTATCACATTTGCTTTTTTATTTCCACAAGAAAATTTCATTATAGCGAAAAAGACATGCAAGGGAAGATACCATTTTGAAAATCATATAATTTTGTAGTGTAGGAAAATGTATACCTTGATAACTTCACACTATGTTTGGGTTCATTAATGTATTGGATTTAATTAAGCTTCTAATTTTCCAAATTATGCATTCCAAAGCCTTATTTTTTTCATTTTTTGAAAGGGGGACTGACATTTAATTAATGCAATCAATAATTAAATCACATTGGAGCATGTATTTCTTGGACTTATAGGTCAGGACCCATTTCCAAATTATGCATTCCAAAGCCTTATTTTTTTCGTTTTTCGAAAGGGGCACTGGCATTTAATTAATGCAATCAATAATTAAATCACATTGGAGCATGTGTTTCTTGGACTTATAGGCCAGGACCTGTTCATCCAAGGGTGGATGGGTCCCCTTTAAGTCCTAAGACCCATTTTTAAAAATGTTTTTGGTGGTATTTTATTGATTCAAATTCAATTTGCAGTTGTCACCTTTTGGAATCTAATTTTTGGGAAATTAGATAACACCCATAAATACATAGTTATTTTACCATTTGAAATCTAAGCAATCTAAGCAACATGATATAACAAACAAGAGGAAAAATTCAAGAGAAAATATTATTGTCAAGAGCATTCAAGAGAAGATTTATCCCATTTGTTGTAGTAATCAAGGTCATAACATCATGTTCAAGCTTATGTGTATTCATGTCATCTTGAAAAGCCTAAATGCATTGTTGATCTTAAATCATCCAAACATTTCAAGTGTCCAAATCCATCAAGAAAAGCAAGATCAAATTCTTTGGAGAGATATGTTTGTCTTTAGTCCTCTAAGGGAATCCATTGAAGGGTTGGTGAGTTGTAGCAAGCAGTGTTCATTCATCATTACCTTTTCCATTGTCATTTTCTTTCTGTCAAGGTTTAATTACCAAACTTGGGGTTTGACTAAGGAAAACCCCCATTAAAAAAACAATTATTCTCTTTGTGTATGTACAAATTACGGATTGAAGAGATCTCAAAGGAGCAATTTTGCATTGTTGCACAAGTTGTCATTATTGTTGTCAAGCCATGAAAACTAGGTTGTAGACTTTATTTTTGAATTTTCGATAGTGGGACATGTGTCAAACATAAGCCAAGATCTAGCATCAGAGGACTGTCAAAAATATTTTTAGAAGCCCTAATCAGAACCCATGCGCTTAGGGGTGAAACAATCCTTCACCAGATCTCAAAAACCAATATTTGGTGATAGGTACATGTGTCCAAACCCTTCTCAGATCTACCTACAAACTATCAATTCAGTTTCTATATTCTTGAGAATTCACATTTCATGTATTAGGTCTTATCAGTTCAATTGGTGTTAGTGATTGAAACCATTTCAATTTAATTTCATATCCTATGGGGATTTTCCTAAGGACTGAGATCCAGGTCTGATTGACTCACCATTGATTTTGAAAGTCAATCTTTACACCTTGTGATCTCTTTCCTAATGAAATTCCCTTTGGGAAATACAACTATTAAGATCCCCATAAGTGCTACACAAATAGAAAACCCCTATTATTGTTGGGGATCCTCTTTCCCAACATTTCATTTTGGTGAACCTGACATTCTTACATCATACTTTTCTGATTTGGAGATCCTTAAAACCCTAGATCTAGGTAAATTGCATCATCTTGTTTTACACTTCATTTAGGGTTACATATTGCATATTTGTATCATTTAAAATCATAAAAATTTAAAAATATTACATACATTTTGCATAATAGCTTGCATTAAGGTTTGTTTCAATCATTTAGTTCAAAATTTCATTCAAAATTGCATTCAAAAAAATTGTCATTTTGTTCATACATTGTGATTTAAATTGCATTTGCATTTAATTAGATTTTTGGAAAAACTATCATTGAAGAATTTGTTTGTAGTTAGGAATAGTGAACTTAAATAGCAAGTTAAATATTCAGATTTAAATTTTTAAGAACCTTGTCTAAGGACTCATTCTCCCACTTGGGTGAACCTGTACTTGTACAAGTGATTTTCCAAAAATTTGCATATTGCTTTGTCTCTGTCTACTTCATTTTCCTATACTTTCAGATCTATGTTTTAGTTTAAGAAATTACATATTTCTATGGTTGTTTGCATTTAGTTCAATTGGTAAAAGAAAGTGCATTGTTTAAAATCAAAATTTACATTCTAAAGTTATCATTTCAGGTTTTTTGCATCTTAAAATTAGTCAAGTATCATATTTTACATCTGAAAAATTGTAATATCTTCTTCAATACTTGCATTGGGGTGATCCCACAATAGTGGTTTACAATTTTTGGCCAAACTGGACACTGCAATTATTATTTTTAACTAAATCTTCATATTCGGGCACCTATAGCAGCTAAATCGTGAGGAATTTGAAGATGATGCAAACAAGATTCTCATCACATTTTGTCTGTAGATTCTAAAAATATTTTTTTCAAAATTTTTGGAATCAGATTGTACTTTTTTTTCCATCTCCCATGAAAACTGGTTTTTTTTAGAAAACAACATTTTAAAAAAGTGACACTAACCATATACAACATAACTTTTTTTTGTATGAAGGATAAAATTCTAAATTTTTCGAATTTAGATTTGTAACTATGATATCTAGCACTTTCATTTGGTCTCATAGTTTTTTATTGAATATTTTTTCCTTAATCAAGTTTTGAAGTCAAACCAATTGCAATTCAGACATAGGTGGACTGTATACAACATAACATTTTTTGTATGTATCCAAATTCAATTTTTTTTTTTAATGGATCAATGACATCAATACCCAACACGAACATATTTTAAAAAATTTTATTTTGATAATTTTCTATTTTTCCACATGTGCAAAACATAGAGTTTTATTTTCGGTGAAAAACCTATGTTTAATAAAACTAAAAAAACACATACATAATAAAACCAAAACATATTAAAATTATATTCGTTGGATAGCTTGTTTTGAGGACTACCATCTTCTAGTTGGGTCTGTGAAGTCTCCTCCATTTTCATCCTCGACCCGAGCTTCGAAGGGCGAAAATCTGGAGTCTTTTTGTGTTAGAGGGTGGGAAGGTGGGAAAAAGGGGGTTTGTTCGAACCCTTATTCAGTCGAACCAGGGTTCGATCAAACCCACTTTCCACAATGGGAAACGCGGGTTCCCACATGCAAAATGGTTCGCTCTAACCCTGGTTCGATCGAACCCCTTTTGGGTTCGTTCGCACATTGAGTTTACTTGAACCCCTCAAAATGATTTTTTTTTGCTTGGGTGAGGTTTTTGGAATTTTTCCTTCCTCACTCGAATTGAAAACCACTTTTGTGGGTTCACCCATTGTGTTTCCTATTTCTAGGTGTTTAATATCTTTATTTAGTGCTTTTAGTCCATTGTGGGTGCACTTTTGGTTTGGTGAAATTTGTATGAGTATCACAACCTACTGTCCTACTACCAATACTTCAGTGAGACATAGTTTGAGACTCATGGCATCGTGTGTTGGTACATTCGATGTGGATCTTGGATTTTTCAACTCTTTCACTCATAGTGTTGACACTAGTCAACACATGTTAGAACCCATCCTTGATGTCACATGTCTTATGACCACTACTTCTACTGATGTTGAAAACTCTATTTCTCATGTCCCTCAAGAGAACTTGGAAAAAATGGATAAAGCCTTAGAAAAATTCAAGACTATTTGAGTACAAAATATATTGTTGGAACTGTCGTTCATATCATAGATAACATGAGGATAATGGTTGACAACGAACTAGGAATAAATATTGTGTGTAGCCTAGCTCACATTATTGATAATCATATTCCTAAAATGGCTAGTTGTGCTCAAGATTTGGGATACACTCAAAGTCAAGGAGGAAATAAAATCCCCCCCCCCCAGTAAAACCATAGCCTCTATACCTAGAGATACTAATCCAAATATTACTACAACAATGAAACCAACCAAAAGTGTCACTCCAACTTTGGGTATTTCCACTGGGAATCCTTTTAGCTTTGTGAATTTGAACATCATATCTCCAAATCCCCTGCCTCTCACAAACTTGTAATTAAATAGTTGTCCACCCAACACATATACACCTTCACCATATTCCCCTCCATCTCAAAACATAACCAATGATTCTATCTTAAACCAACTTTTACAAAATTCCACATCCATCCAACAACAAATAGCAACATTGAACCAAAAACCATAGTGGACAACCTTCACAATATGTCAAAAGAAACCCATTGTCATTGGAGATATTGAGAGCAAAAATTCCACAAGGCATAGAGATACCTAGATTTGAGAAATACGATGGTAAAGGAGATCCTAGCAACCATGTATCAGCATATACAACCTTATGTAGTGACTTCATTTTTGAAGATAAGCTCTTGTCTAAGAATTTTCCTAGGTCCTTAAAAGATACAGCCTTGGAATGGTTTTGTTCCTTACCGAATAAATCAATTCACTCATATAATGAGCTTGTTGATGCCTTTCTCAACCATTTCTAACTGCACATTGTTCCTAAAATAGCCATATCTGATTTGATGCAATGTAAGAAAAATGTAGATGAAAAAGTCACTAATTTTATAGCACGTTATCAACTTCTTTACTCACAAACCCAACATTAAACTTCCTGATGCTAATCTTCAAAGAATGTGTTGGCAACACAAGGGCAGACAACTGAGAGGGGTGGGGGGTGAATCAGTTGTCTCAAAAATTATACTTATTAAACTTATTCTCAGATTTGATAAATAAACATGAAAGCATAAACCATCACTACATCAAAAACACACATAACACCAAGATTTTTGCATGGAAAACTTGTTAAGGGAAAAACCACGGTGGAGGTTAATCCACAAGTTTATACTCTGTTAAAAGTATTATAAATGGGGAATGCACATGCATTCAGGCACACTGCCTAGAGCTCACTGCTCAAATACAAAAAGGCTCACTACTCAAATGAAGACTCATTGTCTTACAGTCACATTCAGATTACATCTGAAATATCTTGAACTAAGAAAATAGAATCTGCTAATGCCTGATTACAGTTTTGGTTAAGCACATAAACCCTTTCTTCTGCTCACTCTTCTTCACACTTTACTTTTTCCTTCAAAAGATTAGAACATTATTCACACACAACACTCATCACATATCGCACACCATTCCTCAAATGGTATAAACAATTGATCATATATATCCGCAACTAAGGATAAAATCAACTACATGTCGGCCCAACAAGATATGAAATGTGTACAAACTGTTGGCCCAAATTATAAACAATTTATCAATGTGAACCAAACAATGTTGGACAAAACATAGTAAGGACCCAAAACAACATGTCTTGAACACAAAAAACCTTAAACAATTATGCCTCGAAGATTGACAACATGCTACAATCACCCTATCGGCCATGATCATGAAAAACATGAACTCACAAAAGAAAATAACCAATTGCGAGCACAAAAATTAATGCAGACCAACAACACAAATAGAGCATGATCTAGAAATATCCACAAGCATCATGAATCACCATAGAAGCATCCACAAAACTCAAATTACTAGAATCACATCATCTTCTTTCAGGAACACCTACTAAAGAACCAAAACAACTATCGGAACACATATACTCATAACTTGGTCAAATCTTCATACAAACCTCTAAAAATTCATGTGGATAAACTAGATATACTTATCAACAAACCATTTAATCTGCAACTTCTTATCATCAATAAACTAAGCTAGTAATCATACTGAACTTCACTACATCATCAACAACCTGTAACTTATTTTATTACAATTTTCTCAATATCCTCGACATGTACAACCTTAAAGACATTAATGGTGATAGTGTTGAAATCAATGACAACCACATATCAAAAATATCCAATAATCTCCCCCTTTGGCATTGATGGCAACACATGATGTGAAAAGCACCATTAACAATACTTTCTCTTAGCACTTTCTCCCCCTTAGATTTTGACTCTTTTCTCCTTAACTCTTTCACAGTTTTTCACAAGACTCTTATCCCCCTTTGACATCAATGAAAAAGGTACACATTATCTTTCTCCACACAAGATCTAAACCACGTTTCTGAACATTTGACCATTCCCCTTCAATAGCTCAACTACCACAACATCAATCTAGATCACAAGATATGACTATGAAATGCATAGATTGATGCAAGTCAGTGCATCTTAATTTTGATTAGGAGGGGTAATCACCCCTAGCTTCCCTTTGAGGTACTCAAAAGTATCCTTAGGCAAGGGCTTGGTAAAGATATCTACAATATGTTCCTTAGTGGGCACATACTCCAATCTAACTTCCTTTCCACTCACCTTTTCTCTCAAAAAGTGAAACTTGATAGATATATGCTTGGTTTTTTTAATGCAGCACCAGATTCTTAGAAATGTTAATTGCACTTGAATTATCACATAATATAGCAATAGGTTCATGATACACAACTCTATTATCTTTCAACATCTGCTTCATCCACAATACTTGAGTACAATTGTTAGCAACAACAATGTATTATGCCTCTACAGTGGATAAAGAAATGGAATTTTGCTTCTTACTTAACCATGAAATCAACTTATTTCCCAAGAAAAATGCACCACCACTAGTACTCTTTCTATCATTCACATCTCCCGCCCAATCAACATCAGTAAAAACACTCAAAGTGAAGTCATCTTCTTTAGGATACCCTAGGCCAAAATCAACTGTCCCCTTCAAGTACCTAAAAATCCTCTTCACAGCTGTCACATGAGATTCCTTAGGATTAGCTTGAAATCTTGCAACAATGCATACGACATTCATGATATCATGTCTAGTTTGAGTCAAATAGAGCGATCCACCAATCATGGATCTGTATCTAGTCTGAATTTTTTTAGGAGAATCATCATCTTGTGTCAACTTACATCCAGTCACCATAGGTGTACCAATTGGCTTTGAATCCTCCATACCAAACTTCTTTAGCAATTCTTTCACATACTTGGACTGAGATATAAAGATCCCTCTATTATAGCATTGAAGACATGTAAGGGTAGATATCATCCTAAAAAACAATTATGTTAATATATAGTTTGTTAACCACTATAAGGGCTTCTTGAATTCTATCTATTTAGAGGCATGATATTTGTAGTTAGGGCACTTACATATGTGGAATAAGAAGAATAGATCACAAAGATCATTCCTAAAGCTAAAATGTCGTAGTCTTGATCATAGAGATCATGGTTAAATCTAAAATGTTGTAGCATTGATTACAAAGATCATTACTTGAAATCTAAAAAATTGAGCATTGATTGAAAAAATCATTGTTAAATCTAAAAGGTTGTAGTGAACTTCTCACAAAGATTATTACTAGATCTAAAAAATTATAACAGTGATCATTGTTAAATCTAAAAAGTTGCAATGTTGATCATAGAGATCATTGTTGAATCAAAAAACGTTTCAGTGTTGATAATAGAGATCATTGTTGAATCTAAAATTTGTAGTGTTGATCATAGAGATCATTGTTAAATGTATAAAGTTATAGCATTGATCACAAAGATCATTGCCAAATCTATGAAAGATTTGGTTGAATAGATCATTTCAAATGGTAAATAGTATATTGAGTGTTATCTTTATAAAGTTGAGTGGTTGTAGCAACTTTGAAAAATGCCATCATTAGATGAAAAGTATTTTTCTCTTGTCAAACTTCACCTCCTTTATTGATAGAATTATGAAAGACATCTTATTATGGATAATGATGAGTAGAAGAAAGGAAATGTTTGCTAGTATTGTAATTGTTCAAATCATTTGAAGAGACAACATTTCAAAATAAAATGTGTGAATAAAGATAATCAATTATGTTGAAAATAGAAATAAATTTGTATACTTTAAAAAAACATTCATATTAAATATTTCTCCATTTGTCCATGGGCTATAAGTGGCCCTCATTAAAAAAAATAGTCATAAACCTATTTGTAGTTGGTTTTCTACTCACCATGGAGTCGTCAACTTTAGGGATCATGAATACAGAAGATACATGCCCCACCTAGTTAATGCCTCATTCATAAGAAACATTCCCTTGAGTACGCAAAAAAAAAAATGAATGACCCACAAACATTCATGCTCTCATATGTGTCCACCCCCAATATTGATGGCAGTGTGGAGTTTTTGTTGAAGCATTTACTAGATGAAGTGTACTTCATTAGGTGAAGACTTCCAGTCCTGGATGGACTGACGTTGAGGGCATCAGACAAGCCTTCGATCAATTCTCTGTAACTCTAATGAGCATGGAGAAAAATGTTTCAAACAGGAACAAGAAACCCAACCTAAAGAAGAAGAATGCCCTGTGATAGGTTCCATACATGCTACTTTACTTGGGCAGCACTGATCTCTCCAATGAGGAAAAATTGACGAACAAGAGAATTCCAAACAACTTTTCTATTTAATAATTAATACTTATTTTCCTTCACTCCAACATCAATATCGTCATCTCTTACTTGACGACAAGTTTTTTGTTAAAAATAGCAGATGTGACAAATTTGTATCATTTAGTGTCTACTATTTAAGTAATTAATGAATGTAATGCAAAATAAGTGCAATTATGCGGAAGTGGATAGTTGGACCTACGGTATATGTTGGATTTATCTTGATCTTATTTTTTGGGACTGATATAGTTGGGGTCGGTATGGACGGAGTTAGCTCCTTGCCTCACTCCCTCTCGAACATAATTGAGTGGGTTGGGCCCTTCATCTATGGCTCGGGTTATCTTCCCGATTATGGTTTTGGGTCAATACAAATAGACTCTGGATTTTGCTCCTGATATCTCGATGGGCATGGAGATCACTAGGAATGAGTGGATTGATGTTGAAATTGGATAAGAGGGACTGGGTAAGCAAGACTGCTGACTTCTACGTTGGGAGCATTGTTGAATCAATTTGGATCGATGGGTATGGAGGTACTGCAATCGGATCAACTAAATAAGCTCCATGCTTCGCTACCTCCTGCACCCCCTCCCTGAACCCATCCATCTGTGAGGAGCTGGTCAAGTCAAAGCACTGCTCGAAGGAACCATCAACCTGTGACAAACTAGTTCAAACCGCCACGCCCCCTGCCCTGTTTAAAATAATGGTGGAATAAAAAGACAAATTTGTTAGTTTTTTATCATAAAAAATAGAGATATGGACACGTTTTAAAAGATAATTTCTATTTTATCTATTTATCTTGACAAGTGACAAGTATCTTATTTACAAAAATTTAACTGATTATATATCTATATGGTTGTCGTGTACACATTCATGTTGTCAATTCAAATGGGTTGCTCTTGTTCACATAATTTTTTGTGATCAAAATTCTCATCATATTGTGTTTCTTGAAATTGATTCGCCCATCTTCCAACCACATGATCTTGCCTTGGGAAATAATCCTACTCAATTGATTATGTTTCACAATGAGGTCTAATAGTCCTTTAGCAAGCCATAGATAATCTTCGCTCAAAAGAATTGTATTTGTGGTGGTATTGTCATCACTATTTTTGTTTAGGGTTACAATAGTGAGGTTTGCAATATTTTTCTTTAGAGTTTTTCTTCACACAATGGTAGTGGATGGAAATTGAACATCAAGCTTATTGATGCAAACTACAATGAAACATTCTATCTAGCACTATATGTTTTGACATTGTTATTGAATATCTAAGTGTCAAATGAGAAAATACCAAGAATTTCACTCAAATTATTGTGAATGTGAGCATGGATCAACTATAAGAAGCCTACAACATGGCTCTAAAAGTAGCCACTAGAAAATGGAATCTACAAGTGCATGCGTTTGCAAGATTATATGGAGCTCTTACAAGATTCCATGGGTCATCTCAATTGCTTACTCTAGAAAATATAGATAGCATGGGTGTGAAACCATTAAAGACCTAGATTGTCTAGGCATGACTCAATGTGGCTCTTACAAACCAAGATACCTACCTCAATAACTTCTAAGGTCTACTTGGTTAGTAGAGGGTGAGTTTGAAGAAATATCATAATTTGTCAAAACTAATAAGTAATGGTCTAGCCATGGTCAAGATCTCCTTTGCTTAGAGTGACCTATAAACTACATTGTGTTTCACATTTGGAATTTTCTATTAAAGAAAGAAGGGTTTCCTTAGGGCTTAGTGGATGTCGGGGACCAATTAGGGGATTTTATTATTTACAAGTACCTAATGCTATTATTTTTCAAGTGAATGCAACTATGGCTAAAGATAGTAGTGGGCAATATAAGACCATTAGGGAGCCTATCGTGAATGTGTCATCTCATAGTAGTGAGCACTATGTATGCAAAATGTGAAAGCATAGGGTGATCCCACATAAGTGGTTAACACTTTTGTGGAGGAAGGAAAACTTCATTTTTTGTGTTTACAGAAAATGAAGGGGTTCGGTCGAACCCAATGGTTCAGATGAACCATTATATGGGTTCGCGTGAACACTATGGTTCGACTAAACCATATGTTTGGTCGAACCCATCCCAAAAATGAGCGAAAACATTAAAATAAGGGGGTTTGAGCGAAATGGGGTTCGGTAGAACCCCTTGATTAGGGATTTAAAAAAAAAAGTGACTGCCATTTTCACAGCGAAACAGAGTGGAAGCGAATAGTGCGGTGAACCCGAATGTGGAGCATGTGAAGAAGCAAACTATTGGGCGAATGCCACCTTCAAGCAACCTCCACAGTTTATCACCCTCCAAGGCGTCCTCCCAAGTTGGTTACACTATTCCAAAGCTACCATTTTGGCCCAAGTAGGGCAAAAATTGTGGAATTTGGCTTTATTTACAGCATCAATTGCATTTGCTTGAAAGTTTCTAAAGCATTTTCAACAAACCCATTTACATAAGTGTGGATTTACAGCTGCTAATTGTATAATTTAAATGCTTTGATGGGTATCCATACCCTGTTCCAAAACCCCCATTTTTGCACAGGCATGATAACAATTTATATGTTTTTTATATTAAGAAAAATTTACAAATATGGAACTCATATGAGAAATTGACTAAGACAACTCTATGTGAGAATTAAGATGGGAATCATATATACCTTCTTTCAAGAATTAACATTAGATTAATACATAGCTCATGTATTGTATAATCTCAAGTTAGAAACCAACAATAGAAGATTGAGAGTCTCAACTAAGAATTCCACCAAGTATAAATCACATTCATACTAGAAGCCAACAATAAAAAACCAAATTTCATATTTAATAGAGTTCATGTGTTATATATCATATTTCATGTGCTATAAAATTCATGAAATGGAATATTTGGAATAAGTGTGTAAACCATTTGTAACTAAATTCAAGTGTTAAAATAATGGAAAAAGATAAATATTAAGAACTAAAAGAAGGATCCAAACCATAAAGGAAAATAAAACATTAACTTAAAACCTCAATGTCAACACAAGAGTTGAGATAAAATTAGACAAAATATTAGTAGGAGGAAAGATCAAAAAAATTGAAGATACCCATGGTAGATGAGACCAAACAAAGAAATCACATTTTATTCATCTATGATACCTAATATTCCATATACAAATGATCTTATTCCAGGTGAAATATGGGTTTTCAATATAATGTGACAAGAAAATCACCAAGTCTTGATGAAAATTTTATTAAAAAATAAATTATTAGTGGCACGAAGTGATTGTCTTAGACTCTTAGTCATCAATGATATTTTTAATCGTAATCTAATATGAGAGTAATTTGCATTGAAATTATAGAAATATATAGTTTCTACCCTTGAAAATGATCTAAATGGATTCTAATAAAAGAAATTAGTATGCACTCAAAAATTTATTTATTAAAAGGTACTTAAGTCAAAATAGTTCAAGAAAACTACTACAAGATATGAGACAATAAGTCATACTTACAAGATTAATAAACGTAATATGACACATAGATGGGTTGATGAAAATAATTGACCCTAGTTTTGAAAACATACACATTAATCTAGCTTTAGGATATTGAACATTGCAACTTTCTTGTGAAGTTAGTTATGATCCAAGATACTCTTGCTAACCTATTCAAGTATTTACTTGCATAAATATGATGAATATAAATTGTTTGAATCTATTAAATTTAGTCCTTCAATGAATTTTTAAAATCAAACATCTAATCATCATTTAGAGAAGGTTTGGAATGGACTAGTGAAATTTGGTAAATTTTAGTTACTTTGTAATTATGTAAATTATTATTTAGGAAATCCATTACTAAAAATAAGCATGATAGCCCTATTAGAATAATTATTTTTCTCTCTTCTAGATTTATAAAATTAGAATTGTCTTGCTACATTATTAATGTATACAATTATAGATATCATGAAATAAATAAACAATTAGGATTGTTATGTGAATCGATAGGAATGATGGATTTAAAAAGGATTTCCTAAAATAAATAAAAAAGTACTAGAATTGTTATGGGTATTGAAATTATAGAAGTCCTTAATAATACAATAGTTTTACTCATGGTCTAACAACAAAACACCATGGCTTGTATTCATTAAGATTTTATTTCCGTGATACTCATTTGGAAATATTATCGTTAACCTTTGGGAAATAAAAATTGTAACCCTAAATTAGGAAATAAGAGATAACTAGGACATAGTAAATTATCACAAATTTCATAAGATAATGAGTTAATCTCATAAGGCTTGGATATGAAAACACAATTAAAATATCAAATCCAACTCAAGATAGGAGGTAGAGGACAAAACTTAATTAGAACTTGAAACCTTCATAAAGTAACTTAAATTCAGTTCTTTCAATTTCTAAATATGATAGGGGATATACTATAAGGATGGACAAGGAAATGTGCCAAGAAAATGAAACTCAAGGACTTACCCATAATCACAATAATAAGAAGTTACCGATTACCAAACTATGACTAACAAATATTGAGACTCTAGCAATGGCTATAAACTGACTAAAGCAAGGAAAAATCAAAATCAAAACAAGGATAGGGACAAACCCTCAATGGATCTCCATCTACCCTACATAGGGAGGAGACGAATCCTTGAATAATGATGCATTAAACAAATATAATTATCTTAATAAACGATTTTGGTAAGACCCTTTTTGGGCTGAAACTGATAAGATATAAGTATGATTATATTTTACATTTTTCTTGAAATGATGTCGATATGGTTATCTTTCTATCTTATGTGTTTAATCCACTTGAAAATAAAATATTTTTAGAGTATATTATTCCTTACATGTCAGTTGATAAATGAAGTAGTATATTTTATTAAAAAATTATTTATATATGATAGCTAGATTAGACCACCTAATCAAGACATGAAACTTAGAAAACCACCAACATTCAATATCAATGGTGCCTCTAGCTCACATTTATGGGTAATTTCATTGCACTTGAGCTACTGCATCTATAACCTAACACCTGTAGAATATGAAATTTATGCTAAATTTTAAATTGTAGGCCTACCACATTCAAATAATTGAGCTCAAGTTAGATAGATTAGTTGAGGATAAATTTATAGCATAACACTATCCAAATAATACCTCAATAACTATCACTTAACTAATATTACATATCATACACAACATGAATAATGCCTCAAGAACTATCACTTAACTAATATTGCATATCATATGACATCATGTCACATACCAAGCACACTAATCCGAGTCTTCACTCACTAGGTGTCAAGATACTAATCCATGAAGAGATGGTTAGTAACCAAGTGAAAGGATTATCCTATAACTATGATGTTCTATACTTCATATGTAGTGATAGCTAATAAGGGCATACTAGCGTGCAGGGATAAACATAGGAAGTTTCTAAATATTTGTAGAGAACTATATTTTGTAACCTAATATGTTTGGTCTTCCACTAGGAGGCTATGTCATGGTTTTGGGAGAATAATAGTTACATAAACTTGAGACCATAATTTACGAATTCTTTAAAATGTGGATTCAATTTACTACTAGTTCCCACAAGTACACTCTCATAGGGGTGAAATTAGGTTCCACACACCTCATTAGATCACATAAGGTATCATTGGGTAACAACTTACCAAGTTATTATCTAAATAAGGTATCATCAAGGGTAACATAGATAATTTATCTAAATTTGTTGCATTGACTCAATCATCAAAATTACATGAAGTGATAACCAAAAATATCTCAATGTTTATAGATTCCCATATATTATCACCTCAAAATTTCCATAAGATCATGAGCTTTAGTTTATTCCAATTAGTACACCAAATAATATTTAAGTACCTTGATATGTTTTTGTGCAACATACCTTGAGACTAAACAATAGTGCACAACCTTTTTTAGGTGGGGGTCATTCAACCTAGTGTGGTCCACACTCTTCCCATGTACTCTTTATTTAATAAAAAGGAAGATTCATGTTGTTTAAGTGTATATTATTATATATAAAAAAAACTCACAACCAAGGATATGTTTCCCAATCCTATGATTGACTAGATACTCAATGAATTTCATGTAACAACTTTATTTTCCATAATATATTTAATAATATAGCTATCACCATATCTTTCTACTTGAAGATAACACTACTAATACTAAACTTTAAGCTCATGGGGCCACAAAAAATGTTTCATGATGTCATTTTTCCTTACTCATTCCATGTCTACATTTGAAATCTTGATAAATCAAAAAATTAACCCTTTCTTTGGAAATTCATTTTTATATTCTTTAATGATATATTTTCCTATATATCCATACATCATTAGGAAGAGAACATCTTTTATCTATATCAAGCCCTCCAACTTATTTCATCAAAATAATCATGTGTAAATCCTTCCAAGTATTCATTTGGGAAAAAGGGTGTATTAAATATCAAGAAAACATAAAGATGTGGTGAATTAATATAAGCCTAAAACTCAGAAAAAAATAATAATTAAGTGCATGATAGCTATTTTAAATTTATTATAACACTCATAATTTTTGTGGGTATCACCATAACAACATAATATTAGACTTAGATCATCAATTTAAGTAAAATTGTTATGAAATCCATTATAATTAGATAGTTTTATAATTTAGATAATATCATTTTAAATCTTAAATAATGATCTTTTAATTTTTATCACAAATAAAAATATAAATTTGTGTATAGTTGTCTAAGTTTAAAGTTGATACACTATAGCTATACTAGAGGCCAAATTTTAGGAGATGAGTTAGTTATTGCACCTCTTATTATGAGAATATTATGAAAATATTCAATAATTATCTTAATCAATAAAATCTATAAAATATTTACAAACAAAAAATTCTCATATATATTTAACCTTTTCTCTTATTTTTAGGTTTTTCTTTTGTCCTTTGAAAATTACACCCCCTAAAACTTTAATAAATTAAGTAATAAATATTGTACTAGTAGTTTTTGACATCTTTATTCTTGTCGTAAGTCACAAATCACAAATTCACAAAATCACAAAATTTCTCAAAAAGTTGATAATTTAGATAATTGATAGTTGATTTGAGATGTGACCTCATTATATTCACTAAAACTTAAATGATGTGATCAATTGAATCATTCAATTAGGTGAAAGTCAAGGGTAAATTAATGTTTATTCACTTTTCAAATTTTAAAAGTTTACTATTCTGATTATTCACTAATTCAATTTATATTGGTGGAAGATTTGAGGTAATAGAAAAAAA
Source organism: Sequoiadendron giganteum (assembly GCA_007115665.2). Taxonomy (NCBI): domain Eukaryota; kingdom Viridiplantae; phylum Streptophyta; class Pinopsida; order Cupressales; family Cupressaceae; genus Sequoiadendron; species Sequoiadendron giganteum. Next base: position 429,473,494 of record CM021108.1, on the reverse strand, counting down.
TATGTACAAAGTTTAAATCTTCATTTTCTCCTATTCTTTCATTACTTTTTTTTTTTTGCACTAGGGTTAAATCTTCATCCAGGTTTGTTGTGTACTTATAAGAAACCTTTATTCCTTAGTATCATGTTCTTGTACATTGTATGCTAACTTTCATGATAAATATTATGTGCATGTCTCTTCCTCCTATCAAATTTTCTTTATGGATATGAGGAAGTTTATTTCTAATTTTTTGGTTTCCCCCTTATCAAAATGTTGCTTCAATAATTTAGAAATCATATTTACAAGCTTATCATCTGTCTCATTTTCTTCTCTTATTTGTGCATTTAATAATGACTAAATTGATTTTACATGACCACCAATGTTAAGTAATGATGCTTTCCATTTATTACTAGTTGTAGGAAATAAATCTTAGATGCAACCTTTATCAATGTTTTTTAAACTATCTTTAATGGCACATTTTGTATTAGAGTGCACAGTTGTAAATTTAAATTTTAGAATTGTTTTAGATTATACTTTTTGTGCAATCTAGTAATTTGAATGTTTTGATTATTAAAAACTATGATATATGTTGACATGTTTTTTGTTAATGGTATGGAAATATTATTGATGAGTAGATTAATTATTAGAATTGTTTTAGATTTCTATTCCCTATATCTAGATATATTATTTAAACCAAGGTCTCATTGCTCCTTTAGATACATACATACATATATAACATGGAAAATGCAGATGTTCCACCTCCAAAATCTTTGTTTGCAAATACCACTAATGAGATTAAGAAATTGAAAGACTCATTAGTGCAGGGTGCAAACCTAGGGATATATTTTGAACCATGCATGTCAATATTACATAGTCTAGAAAAAATAAGAGATGAACTTGAGAGGACTAGTGCATTTTCTCTAGATAGAGTAGCTGCTATTCTTTCCCACATGTGGGAAGAAGTACATGGTGAGGTTCCCCTTAAACAAATACAAGATAGTGTGACCAAAGAAATGATAAAAACCAATTTTTTTCCATTTTATCAAAATATGCGTAATGTTAGGGCATACCAAGACACTAGATGTGTCGATTGTGCTATGGCCTCATTGATCTACCCATGATTTCGCACAACACATGGTCAATACCCAAATAATGATCAGATTCCATTATATTTTGTTCAGCAGTTGTATGCTGAGGTCCATTTGGGACTCAAAGTCAACTACCTGGACATTCCACCATATCCTGGTCAGGGGTGTGGCAGGATTGCTGACATACCCACTTATCGTCGAGCAGATAGACCGACCCTAGTGTTTAGGGTATTGGTTGGCGAGAGGTATCCTGCTCTCACCCCAAATCTAGCCCCCATAGCAGATGAGGTTGTCGTTGCTTCCCAAAAGGAAGCAATTGATATTGTAGGTGACATTGCAGCTGCCACCACTAGGATATCTACTAATCGTGTAGGTCAGTATTTGATGTCTAGACATTCTCGATCCACGCCATCTTTGGCACAGTGGACCACCATGGATCCTTTCACAGCAGTAGGCATCCCTACTCCCACAAAGCTTGAGGCACTTACAGGAGATATGACATGCAAGACTCTGCATTGTTTGACTGAGGAACTCTTGGAGGCATATGCCTTCATTGCATCGGACTATGGGATTGGTGAAGAGAATGTTAGAGATTGTTTGGCAAGCAGAGCTAGTTCACTTCTAGGATCCCATCACTCTCAACCCAACACTAGTGCACGTCAAAATCCACCATCTGATCATTTGGTAGCTGCACAGACTATGGGTTTTACTAAGATGTTGGTTGGTGTCGGTTCATTATCGCCGATGCCATCTCACCTACATAGTCCTCTTCACTCATCATTTATGACATGACACGGGATAGATCAGATGGATGTAGATATTGGTTTGTCGCTTGACCGTGTAGTTGATATGGTGGATGCAACCGTTTTAGAGGACTCAGGTCATCCGATATCAGATGATGTGCATGTATGTGTGCATGTGCATGTTTCAATTCCTTTTTAATTATTTTTAAATTTTAGTTTTAATTAGATATTCATGTACTGATATATATGAATTTATAGATTGTAGGTGGACATACCTCATGTCACTCCTAGTCTTGTTCTAGATCGTTTACAACGATGTGAATCTGTGGATGAATTTGCTGCTAGTGGACATGTGAGTTTTAAATTTTTATATATACATGTGTATATGTACATGAATATGTATGCATAGATCTAGATACATATTTAATATAAATTATATGTATTTAACACATTTTGTACACCATTTTATTTCCAGGGCTCAGCACATCCATCAAAGCAGGACCATTCTCATTCAAATGATCGTTCAACTAGGAGTTAACATTCATATTAGGCCCTGCATTAGATTTATGATCTTTACTACATGTATTTTCTTATATGATGATCTTTCTAGTATTTGACATTTGATTATCTCTAACTTACATTTGCTATATATGATGATTTTTAGTATTCAACATTTTCTTATATGATGATCTTTAGTATTCCACATTTAATGATCTCTAACTTACATTTGCTTTTATGATATACATACATTTGGCACTTTGCTTATAACATGTTACATGTTTATACATTGATCAATATTGATATGTTTACATGTTTATATGATATATGTATACATTTTCTTATATTCAATATACATACATTTGCTTATTTGATGAATGATGATCTCTTACAACTTACATTTCCTTATATGATATATACATTTGATCTCTCTAGAGTAGAATTTTAGGAAATGAATGCCACTTTATAATTAAGTTCATTCATGTTGATCACAATAAATATTTTGCACGCGCATGCCCATTGAATAAATTATACTAAGCAGTCAAAAATTATAAAATAAATGACTCCCAAGCTCAAGTAAACTAATGATATTTTATAACCAACAATCTTGAGCTACTGATCCGGCTAAGCAACCCAAAATATGATAGAATATGGTGAACTCTTTCGCAGCTATTCTAGCAATTGAAGGTTCTAAATACCATTGATGCAAATAGTTTGCCCTTCGACCCTGGAAATCTAGAGTAAGTCTTAGGGAATTTTTTAAATACGTAAGTTTATTTTGTATAATAGCTTTTTGAGCCTATAATTTATTAATTTCAATGACATGTTCTTCTAGTTTTAAAATTTGATAAAAATGATGAAATTAAAATCTTGATAGAAAGTAAAAACAAATAAAGTGCATCACTTTGTGGTACACAAAACTCCTATTTTTTAAAAATGACTTAACATGAACCATTGAGTTGTTGAGAACAAAATATTAAATTATAAACAATCTAGGTAGGAACATTGATTTTATAATTAAATATACCATCCTTCAAACACTTTCCCTCTAAGTTATAAAATTTTATGTTAAATTATTTCATAAATAATCTCTTAATCTACACCATTATATTAAATTATAGGAAAATTTTATTCTTTGAAACATTAAGAAAATTCAATTCAAATTATACCTCTATTATCTTTTTGACTTGTAACAAAATTCTAAAATTACTAGATATGTTGCATATCTATACATTAAATAACAACAAACTCCACAGTGAAATAACTTGTTTGATTACCACTTGATTCACTTAAACTAGTATTTAGGGAACATGAATAAGAACTATGGTAAAGAACTAGTATTTAGGGAACATGAATAAGAACTATGGTAAACAATTGGTATCTTTCTTAAGGAGTTTCAAATTCCTATTCTTATCATCACTAACATGCAAGTTGTTATAAATGATCAAAGCCCTCTTCCTTATTAATATATATCTAGATAAATATATATTTTTCACAAGAGAAGCCTCAAATTGATCTATATAAATATAGGGTTTTGTCCTAGGAATGTACCTAATAGGAAATAGGAAGATGAAATCATGTGTCCATGTTATGACTTGACAATAATCTCCAATATGATGCAATGATTCAATAAAGTTCATAATTTAATTTAAAAAATTATTTAAATTTAGATAATTGCAATAATATTTAACATGTTACATTTCAATAGAGAAATTACTAGAGTATACATTTTTATTAGAAGATTTTTTATAACATATTCAACCCCCACTTGAAAAGAAACCACTTGAAATACCCCCACCTCAAAACCCCTCCACTCCCTCAATCCACCTCACCCCAAAAACCACCTGGAAAAACCCCCCAACACTTCCATTTGATGAGGTTCACTTGTAAGGAACTATAAATGAAAAACATAACTATGTTAAATAAGAAAAAAATAATTTTATCCAATATGAGGCTAATATGACCCCATATGCTATATAGTTTGTATATTCATTGAAAGCAATTGTTAATTTAGTTAGATCAATTGATGTGGATCTAGATGTACATTTTGGCTTTGAAGGGAGGAGATAAGGAAATTCTATTTAGATGGACTATCATATAGATAGATCCTTGAATTACATATTACTAAACCAACCATAGCCTTATAATTTATTGAATCTTCCATAAATCAGCCTATTCGTGCAAACATGATAAATAAAATGGTTCTATTGTATTTTTCTAGAAAATTATGAATAGAGTTTGAATTGGATTTAAAACCTAATTATTTTCATATTTATTATCCTAGGGTGTTTATGGTGGCATGTCACAACATAACATAAGGGCACATGTCAATTTAAGGGGACATGCAATCACTTGCTATTTTTTTAGGGCATGAGAAAAAATTAATTAACTATAATATTAACCATCAATTAAATATATACAACTATATACATAAATACAACATTATTGAAGATATAAATAAATAAACATGCTCTTTTGGGGATCATTGAAACTAACACTAAATTTTCTTCTACTCCCACCATCACTCTTCTAGTGACTTTTTTTATGAAAATTTAAAGATACTATAGAATACTCAAATTATGGACCAATAAATTTATTGTAGAAAATATTCATTGTTTAAATACTCACCTTTAAATAGATAGTCATATTAAATAGATATAAACATTGCAATTTTTGTAACAAGGTTTGCACATTAAGTACATAACAAGTAGTTGAATTCCATGGAACAAATATATAATTGGAAATATCTACTCAAAAGGTTATCAATGTATTTCAACCCCTAATTTGTGTCCAACCAAATTTAAAACACTTGTCATCAACATATATTATAAGTAACTAAAACAATCCAGAGTTCAAACAAGTTACTATAAGTCCTCATCTTGAACATGTATGTACATGTACAAGTGAACTTGAAAATCATGGATATAATCTAACTCAAACATTTTGGTTCAACCCGCTCTTGAATAACATGTAATTTTTTTTTATGGTCATCACTATCTAGTCTCCATTTTTTTCGTCCACGTGCATGTGGAACTACATGAAGATGTAGGGTGGTAGCAATTATAAGGTGACTATATTGATATACCTTGTTATCAACTTGATAGTCCAAAAAATGAATCCCATGTTGAACAACTTTGACTTGTTTTAGAAATATCCCTTGCACAACAACATAACCTGCATGGTAAACATGAACTTGAGGTAAGACATGTGCATGTGTACAACATTTTCGTGCTCAAGTTTTGTACAATATATATTTAATGTTTTTAATGTTTTTACACATTTACACAATGAATATATATAATTTTAAATTCAAACTCACCTGTGGGTAATAACCTTCCATTTTTTGTTTTAGGTTGTGTTAGCTTATTCCTCTCTTCTGTGCAACGCAATAAATAATAGCTAACACCTTCTATGTTTCCAAGCTCTGCTATGACTGCAGAAACATCTCCTGTACACCAAATTTACACAATAAAATTCTAAAAAAATTAGAATTGTCTCTAGACTTTTAAGATCATTAAATTTATATAATATTTAAATTATTGAAAACTTACACATGTACCTTTTCTAACCAATCCTGAAATATGATCATAATCAATTGAAATCAAAGGAATGTCTTGAAATCTTTCATCCTCATTTTCCTCATATGTGTCTGAAACGAATAGTGGCACCATATCCCATTTACTAACATATTCAAGTTTTTTGTTGTTGCATGCATGAGAGTTTCCTGCAATGCACTTAGTGCAGAAACAAGAGTAATCCCTCATGTATAATGTCTTGATTTTGAGACCTATGAAGAGTAGTGGAAGTGCAAGCTAAGGTTTCTATTTGATCAATGATTAATATGCAAAGGACTAAATTCATGGAATGCATGCAACTTGGTTAGGTGATATGATCTTGATATATGCAAGGGGTTGTACATGCAAGAACTAGGTGGAATGATATATATGTATGCAAGGACTATGTGATGTGATCTATGTATGCAAGACTAGGAATATGTAAGGACTAGGATGCAATGAAAAGGATATGATTCTAACATGGGATATATGAAAATGGTATTATATGATGTGATAAGCTAAGAATGCAAGAGGTTAAATGCAACTCTAGGTCCAAATTTGGTTATGATGCAAGGCTTGACTTGTGTTATGATGGATAAACACAAGGGACCAATGACCAAGAGAGGGTATGTAGGAGATGATGGACTCCAAAAGTATTTCCCTAAACTCAAGTATAATGGTATGTTCCCTAACTCAAGTCGATGATAAACCTTAAGTGATGTGGGTAATAGATAGAAAATGGGTTGATTTTGAGACCTATGAAGGGTAGTGGAAATGGAAGCTAAGGGTTCTATTTGATCAATGATGAATATGCAAAGGAATAAATTCATGGAATTCATGTAACTTGGTTAGGTGATATGATCTTGATATATGCAAGGGGTTGTACATGCAAGAACTAGGTGGAATGATATATATGTATGCAAGGACTATGTGATGTGATCTATGTATGCAAGACTAGGAATATGTAAGGAATAGGATGCAATGAAATGATATGATTCTAAGATGGGATATATGAAAACAGTATGATATGATGTGAAAAGCTAAGAATGCAAGAGGTCAAATGCAACTCTAGGTCCAAATTTGGTTATGATGCAAGGCTTGACTTGTGTTATGATGGATAAACAGAAGGGACCAATGACCAAGAGAGGGTATGTAGGAGATGATGGACTCCAAAAGGATTTCCCTAGACTCAAGTATAATGGTATGTTCCCTAACTCAAGTCCATGATAAACCTTAAGTGATGTGGGTGACAGATAGCAAATGGGTTGATTTTGAGACCTACGAAGAGTAGTGGAAGTGCAAGATAAGGGTTCTATTTGATCAATGATGAATATGCAAAGGACTAAATTCATGGAATGCATGCAACTTGGTTAGGTGATATGATCTTGATATATGCAAGGGGTTGTACATGCAAGAACTAGGTGGAATGATATATATGTATGAAAGGACTATGTGATGTGATCTATGTATGCAAGACTAGGAATATGTAAGGACTAGGATGCAATGAAAAGGATATGATTCTAAGATGGGGTATATGAAAATGGTATAATATGATGTGATAAGCTAAGAATGCAAGAGGTCAAATGCAACTCTAGGTCCAAATTTGGTTATGATGCAAGGATTGACTTGTGTTATGATGGATAAACACAAGGGACCAATGACCAAGAGAGGGTATGTAGGAGACGATGGAATCCAAAAGGATTTCCCTAGACTCCAGGATAGTGGTATGTTCCCTAACTCAAGTCCATGATAAACCTTAAGTGATGTGGGTGATAGATAGCAAATGGGTTGATTTTGAGACCTACGAAGAGTAGTGGAGGTGCAAGCTAAGGGTTCTATTTGATCAATGATGAATATGCAAAGGACTAAATTCATGGAATGCATGCAACTTGGTTAGGTGATATGATATTGATATATGCAAGGGGTTGTACATGCAAGAAATAGGTGGAATGATATATATGTATGCAAGGACTATGTGATGTGATCTATGTATGCAAGACTAGGAATATGTAAGGACTAGGATGCAATTAAAATGATATGATTCTAAGATGGGATATATGAAAGTGGTATGATATGATATGATAAGCTAAGAATGCAAGAGTTCAAATGCAACTCTAGGTCCAAATCTGGTTATGATGCAAGGCTTGACTTGTGTTATGATGGATAAACACAAGGGACCAATGACCAAGAGAGGGTATGTAGGAGATGATGGACTCCAAAAGGATTTCCCTAGACTCAAGGATAATGGTATGTTCCCTAACTCAAGTCCATGATAAACCTTAAGTGATGTGGGTGATAGATAGCAAATGGGTTGATTTTGAGACCTACAAAGAGTAGTGGAAGTGCAAGATAAGGGTTCTATTTGATCAATGATGAATATGCAAAGGACTAAATTCATGGAATGCATGCAACTTGGTTAGGTGATATTATCTTGATATATGCAAGGGGTTGTACATGCAAGAAATAGGTGGAATGGCATATATGTATGCAAGGACTATGTGATGTGATCTATGTATGCAAGACCAGGAATATGTAAGGACTAGGATGCAATAAAAAGGATATGATTCTAATATGGGATATATAAAAATGGTATGATATGATGTGATAAGCTAAGAATGCAAGAGGTCAAATGCAACTCTAGGTCCAAATTTGGTTACGATGCAAGGCTTGACTTGCGTTATGATGGATAAACAAAAGGGACCAATGACCAAGAGAGGGTTTATAGGAGATGATGGACTCCAAAAGGATTTCCCTAGACTCAAGGATAATGGTATGTTCCCTTACTCAAGTCCATGATAAACCTTAAGTGATGTGGGTGATAGATAACAAATGGGTTGATTTTGAGACCTACGAAGAGTAGTGGAAGGGGAAGCTAAGGGTTCTATTTGATCAATGATGAATATGCAAAGGACTAAATTCATGGAATGCATGCAACTTGGTTAGGTGATGTGATCTTGATATATGCAAGGGGTTGCACATGCAAGAACTAGGTGGAATGATATATATGTATGCAAGGACTATGTGATGTGATCTATGTATGTAAGACTAGGAATATGTAAGGACTAGGATGCAATGAAAAGGATATTATTCTATGATGGGATATATGAAAATGGTATGGTATGATGTGATAAGCTAAGAATGCAAGAGGTCAAATGCAACTCTAGGTCCAAATTTGGTTACAATGCAAGGCTTGACTTGTGTTATGATGGATAAACACAAGGGACTAATGACCAAGAGAGGGTATGTAGGAGATGATGGACTCCAAAAGGATTTCCCTAGACTCAAGGATAATGGTATGTTCCCTACTCAAGTCCATGATAAACCTTAAGTGATGTGGGTGATAGATAGCAAATGGGTTGATTTTTAGACCTAGAAGAGTAGTGGAAGTGCAAGGTAAGGGTTCTATTTGATCAATGATGAATATGAAAAGGACTAAATTCATGGAACATACAAAGGTTAGGTGATATGATATTGATATGAAAGGGGTTGTACATGCAAGAACTAGGTGGAATGATATATATGTATGCAAGGACTATGTGATTTGATCTATGTATGCTAATGACTAGATGAATATGTAAGATGTGACTCAAATGATGGTCCAAAGGGATGCAAGGATTGATTGATGATGGATGGGACTAATGGAGAGGGTATGTAGGAGATGATGGACTCCAAAAGGATTTCCCTAGATGAGCAAGGATAATGGTATGTTCCCTAACTCAAGTCCATGATAAACCTTAAGTGATGTGGGTGATAGATAGCCAATGGGTTGATTTTTAGACCTAGGAAGAGTAGTGGAAGTGCAAACTAAGGGTTCTATTTGATCAATGATGAATATGCACAGGACTAAATTCATGGAAAATGCAAAGGTTAGGTGATATGATCTTGATATGCAAGGGGTTGTAAATGGAAGAACTAGGTGGAATGATATATGTATGCAAGACTAGGAATGTGTAAGGACTATGATGAAAGAGCTATGAATATGCAAGGACTATATGGGATGGAAAGACTAGGTGGAATGCAAGGATTGAAAAATCAAAACTAAAGGATGATGACCCCAAGAAATCTAAGTGATACTTGTTCATGTTGTATGTTTTTTTTGTTTGATGTTTTGGGATTTTGCAAGGTTTAAGGTGTTTCCAAGTACTAGGTGTGATGTTTGTTTGAGGTTTATTTTTAAACACACACGCAAGACATAGCAGACAAACTGTTTGATTTTAACAATAAAAGCACTAATCCTAAGGTTGGCAAGGACTATATTCACTGCATTCCATGTGGGTTTCCCCAACCTCACTTATTCTTAGCGGGTGACTCAGAAGCTTGGCCACACTGGCTCCCCCTTACATTGCACTCACTTCTCAGGTCAACCAAGATTCGAGCCCTCATGAATTTCTCATGAAAAACTCTTCACCTCTACTAAGAACTGCAAGAATGTGGATGCCTTGGCAATGACCGTTGCTGCACCAATGAATAGAAGGGATTTTGGCTTTCTTAAACAAGAGGGTTCTAGTGAATGCTCGGGGACATGGTACCTCGAGAGCGTACAACTAGCACTTAAGGCTTTAACCACTCTACTAGGGTATCTTATACCTTTAAACGAAAAGTTCGGTACCCATTTTTGAATGGCACATGCACGGCTAAGGCCTACATACCATGAGGACTTGACAATTTACACTCATCCTTTTATATACCAGCCCGAGTGAAAAACCGGTTGGAGTCGTTCCCTCTTGTGAGGCAAGCCCCTCTAAGGTATTAAACACATACAAAGACGATGGGTCTGGTTTCTGATCACCAAATTTGCACAAGGTGAGATCATACTCCCTACCATCTCAAGCATAAAAAACAGTGTTCATTCACCCCCTAATTAAATCTATATGATGGAAGACAGATGTTCATTTTAAAGCACCAAAATTAAAATGTGTTCTAAGCTAAAAGACAGTCGGTTTCAAAATCAAGTCTTCAATCAATCGTCCTGCACCAAATTAGTTAGTAGTTCCAATTTTTAGTCTTTGACAAGACGTTCTGATGTAAAAATATGCAAGACGTCACTATATATATATATCTAAAATTTGTCTGGACTTGTATTTATGTTCTTTTTGATTGAATATTTTATATAGATATTATAAACTCAAATGATGCTACAAAATCTTTCTAATGCATTTTTTTTATATTTATATTAAATTTATAAGATTTCTACTAATGTTTGAAAATTTCCATTTTGTTATTTTTGAGACACCTTAAAATCTATACTTAATAATCACAAGAATGCCTTGGAATTGATGGAGGAAATTGAGGGGGTTATTTTATGCATTTCATTCAACATAAAATTTACCATGCATAATTTATTTCAACTTAGAGATGAGTGTTTGGAGGTGTCAACAGATTCAGATTTTAGATTATAATTAAAAAATGATTCAACATAAATGAAAATAAAAGTGATTTAATTTTGAACTCAAATTGCTAAAAAATTAAAGAAACTTGCCCCTCCCATCTTATAGATAAATGATTCATTAAATTAAAATTACCCCAAATCAACAAAAATACACTTTATAGTACACAATAATTTTATCAGGTATTACATGAAGAAAATAACACACATTACTCATGACTATTTTTCATCAAAAATATGAGTGTGTTACAACATGATAGCTTACTATTATATTTTCATTTTTTAATGCAATTAAATTTATGCATGCTAGTGACTAAGCTTTAGACTTGTTACTATAAGTTCCATAATTCAATCATGTTATATAACATAAGAATGTTATGGTTTCCATAAAAAAATAGCATGTTATTAGATATTGTGGTAAGTCTATGAGCCTCTTTGTACCTAAGTAGATAGTTGATCTAGTAAATTTAAATATTTTATTTTTCTTAGATAAGGTATCCCATTACGGGAGATCGTTAGGATTTGTGTCTCAACCTTCAGTCCCTATATATTAATACTGAACAAAATCTAATTTTCAAGTTATAAAACAACAAATATATATAAATATCAACACTCAAATAATTTAATTTTTGACTTGGAACATGTTAAACTAGACATTAATTCTAAGAACATGATAATTACAACAAAATGCATCTCTTTCACATCTTAATATTTTCAAATGGGCACAATCATATAGAACTCATTTTTATGGATGAAAAATATATTAATAAACTTGGGAGTAAATGTTGAAATTTTTCTTAAATTAAATTGGGAGGAGCTTGGGAAACCAAATTTACATGATACTCCCTATGATATAGTACTAGATGAGGGAGCAAATCCAAAATTTTCATTAGCACATGGTATCTAATATAAAGGTCAACCTATTGGGTTTAAAAGAAAAATAAATTTTGAGGTGTTTGAGATTCAAAACGACTCTTTGGTGCTTTTAAAATTTTGCTTAATCTCAAATTGGTTCATGTAGAATGTAATGAAATATTTGACTCCCAAAAAGAAGAATTGACATTTTATACATGGAGGGCTAGATAGTGCATTTATCATTGAATATGAATATAGATTAAGATTATGACAAGAAGATATCAAAAGAAAGAGATGTAGAAGATGATGATGTATTTAGATGGTTATATTCATTGAGGAAGCTACCTAAGATTGATACAAAGGGAGATACCAAGATAGAGGCGGAAATGCTGGTGAAAGATGGCGTTTCTACCATAGATATAGTTGATGATGCACAATTGGATGAAATAAATATAAGGATTTAAAGAAGGACATAAACATAGATAGATGCAAAATTGGGTGCTACAAAAAAATACAAATAAAGAGAATATATTCTAGATCAAAAATAGTAAAGCATTTAGTATAAGGATTCATAAAAGAGTAGTAGTAGGCACCACAAATATGTTTGCAATTGATATCCAGAGATTAGATCTAGAGTACTAGACAAATTTAGAAACCTATTTTAGGAGGTAGGAGATATATGGAATATTATTAATAAAATGCAAAAAAAGGTGGGGCACTGCATATTGGTTGTTTCCAAGTAAGGAAGGAAGATGAAGGCCATAGGATCAAAATGCGTATTTCAAGAAGGAGGAGACACTATTAGAGAATGCAAAAGGGATGCTATGTGAAATTGAATCTAAGAATGCACATAAGCTCATGTAACAATAATAAATACATTCAAGATAATATAAATATGAAGAAATGATAAATTGTGATGATGTAGAATAAAAAAATCAAGGATGTGCAAGAAAGGATAGATGGTGATAAAAAGGAAGGTTGTAGAATAGAAGTAAGAATATAGAGTTGTGATAAAGTATCATGGATCTAATGAAGGAAATTTGAAAGTAAAAATGTATAAAGATGAGCCATTGATGCTACAAATAATTATTTATGAAGAAAGAGAGGAAATTGAGAGTAATGCGGTACTATGAAATCTAGTGATAACTTGTAGATTTAGTTTTATAGAACTCATTCATGATGTGCATTTGAGTTTTCATTTGAACATGAAATTGAAATGAGGAACCTTCAATTTTCTTATATATCAACTATTTGATGCATTTTTCCTTGTTGCTAGATAAAACATATGATAAACCCACTATTGTAAGTAAATAAATTTACCCATATTTGACGAGAAAGAGAATAAATAAACACGTACCTTGTTTCCTTCTATGATAATTTATCAAGTTTTGTTTGCATCTACTTTCTTCTTTATCTTTTGAAAAAATTCGTTGAGCCTTGTTTTTTCTTTTTTCTTTTTGTCCCATTTTCTTTTTCAAATTAGAAATGTTTGAAAGCTAATAGCAAATTCTCCTCCAAAATGCAAAAAATCTGTGACAAAAGAATTGAAAAAATTTGCAACAATAAAAATAAAATAAAATAAATGCAACAATAACAAATAAGATATATAACATTTTGAAAAAAATCATCATTTTTCACCTATGAATTGTCTTTTTCAGCTGACACACCTAGAAGCTCGAGGGTCACCTGAAAATCGCTGTTTACACAGTCTGAGCTCGAAAAAATGCAAAAAAACCCTAGAAAAGTTGTTTGACTTTCGTATGTATACGTCGGGGGTTCGATCGAACCACCCAAAAATAATTTCGCATATTATTTTAAAGTGGTTCAGATGAACCTATGTTCAGTCGAACCCATGTTCGATCAAACATATTTGTGGGTTCGCTCGGACATAGGTTCGAATGAACCCCCTTTTTTCCCTGTCTCTTCAAAAATTTGTAAACCTCTGTAAAAAATTGTCTTTCGAAGCTCAATTTGAGGATGAAAATGGAGAAAACTTCAGAAACCCAACTAGATAATGATAGTCCTCAGAATGAGCTATCCATCAAATATAATTTTAATATGGTTTGCTTTTATTATGAATTTTATTTTTTAGTTTTATTAAACATAGGTTTTTCACTGAAAATCAAGCTCTATGTTCTTCACATGTGGAAAAATAGCAGATTCAGGCTGGGTATTGATTTCCTTGATCCATTAAAAAAAAATTTGAATTTCGATACATATAGAAAAAGTTATGTTGTATACAGTCCATTTATGTTTGAATTGTATTTGGTTTGACTTTGAAACTTGATTAAGGAAAACATATTTAATAAAACACTATGAAACCAAATGAAAGTGCTAGATATCATAGTTACAAATCTAGATTCGAAAAAAATAGAATTTTATCCTTTATACAAAAAACTTTTTGTTGTATACGGTGAGTGTCACTCCTTAAAAATGCTATTTTAAAAAAAAAGCTAGTTTTCAAAGGAGATGGAAAAAGAAGTGCAATTTGATTCCAAAAAAATTGAAAAAAATACATTTAGAATCTATAGACAAAACTTCACAAATCACTAGTTTGCATCATCTTCAAATTCCTCATGGTTTAGTCGCTATAGGAGCCCAAAAGTGAAGATTTAGTTTAAAAAAATCAGTTCAGTGTCGAGTTTCCCAAAAATTGTAAACCGGTATTGTGGGATCACCCCATATATAAGGCATGTGAATTGTTTGAAAAAATAATTTAAAAGAACATGGTTTCATGGATTGCAATGATGGTGGGATATACAAAAATAGGTATAAAAATAGAGTCCATCTTGTAAAAGTGTAATTTTTTTCAAATTTTGATGAATAGGGAAAAAATGAAACAAAAAATACCATACGTAGGTTTTTTACAAAAAATAAAGACACTAACAAAAGAAATTAAAGATCAAAACTTTAACATATTTGAAATGATAAAATTTACATGGTTAGAAAGCTAAGAGAGCTCAATGTTACTATGGATTTTTTTTAACTTTACATTCAATGATGTGAAAACCTCATGGAGAGCATGCTTGAGATTGTGTTATTTTTTTAGAATTTATTAAAAAATATGTCTTTGGGTGTTGATATCTAATTCCAACCATTTGGGTTGGATTCCCAAGGAAAATCCAATCCTAAGGATTAGCAATATCCAAGGTAACTACAAATGTGAGCATGCTATAACGTGCTCAAATTTTATAGAAGCAAAAATACAAGTCTCCCTCTCTCTCTCTCTCTCTCTCTCTCTCTCTCTCTCCTCTACATAGTCATTATTTAGTATTAGAAGGCAATTTAAAAAGAAAATCTCTTTAGAGTCGTTGCCCTCAAACTCCCACTAGGATTTATAAGATTTTTCAAGTTACTCCCTAAACCCCTTGACAATAATAGTGGGGGAGGCAAGCCTCCCACACGCTCATTAGGAACTAGGATCCAAACATAGCTGAAATAAAACCTCTAAATTAGGAAGATAATTAGGCTCCATTATCAACACTACCTCTCTATCTCTCTATCTTTATCACTTATCACTCCCTCTACCTCTACCTATCTCTCCCTATCCCTCTATCTTCATCTCTACCTCTATCTTCCACTCTTTGTCTCTATCTCTAGATACCTCCCTCTCTCTATACTCATCCATCTCTCTCCTGTCTCCCTCTCCCTCTTCCTAGACCTCTATATCTATATCTCTATTTTCCTTTCTATCTCTCACCCCATCTCTATCTCTCTATATCTATCCTTCTATCTCTCACTTTCTTTGTATATCTTCTTATATATCTCTCTACCTATATCTTTCACTTTCCCTAAATCTAACTCTATATCTCTCTCCTCTCTCCCTCTCTACATATCTCTCCCTATCAAACCAAATTCTCCTCCAATCATGCTCCAAAACACATGTAGAGAAATATAAAACCACCACATATCTCAAATTCTCTTTAAATTTCACCATTCCTTGATCTTTATTGGCTTCATTTTTCATTCCCTCCATGAGAATGTGGAGGCACCGCTATTTTCCCATTTGGAAGGACTTCAAGGTATCCAAGCTTAAGGTTTCATTCACCATATTTCAGCAAGGGGTTCGCCACATAGGACTATAGGCAGTGGAATGGATGCTCATCTAGCTATTGTTCAATATATTTTGGAGGATTTTCTTAGGTGCTTTGCTAGAAAACATGGAACATTTATGTATTAGAGCTAGGTGGGCTAGCTAACAACTCACTACAATAATCAACAATTGAGACCCCAATTTGATTGTGAAAATTTGAGAATGAACTTACTGGAGAGGATTACATTTGATAATTTGTTTAATTCAAGTAATAATTTAAAAACATTATCTAGATTTTGTAGAATGAGGGAACTTGTAATATTAACCATTCATGATTGGCATGGGCTCAACCTTGAGGAGCTATGAAGATATGAAGAAAACCATTGTTAGTAGTAAGAAAAAAATAAGTATTATATATTATTAAAAAAACATGTCGTCTATACCTCATATTTTCATAATTTGACCATTTTAGTCAGCTTTGTCTTTTTTCACTCTATCACATTTGCTTTTTTTTATTTCCACAAGAAAATTTTACTATAGAAAAAAAGACATGTAAGGGAAGATACCATTTTTAAAACCATATAATTTTTTAGTGCACGAAAATGTAAACGTTTATAACTTCACACTATGTTTGGGTTCATTAATATATTGGACTTAATTAAGCTTCTAATTTTTCAAATTATGCATTCCAAAGCCTTATTTTGTTTGTTTTTCGAAAGGGGGACCGACATTTAATTAATGCAATCAATAATTAAATCACATTGGAGCATGTGTTTCCTAGACTTATAGTCCAGGACCCATTCACCCAAGGGTGGATGGGTCCCCTTTAAGTCCTAAGACCCATTTTTAGATGTGTTTTTGGTGGTATTTTATTGATTCAAATTCAACTTGTGATTGTCAGCTTTTAGAATCTAATTTTTGGGAAATTAGATAAGCACCCATAAATACATAGTTATTTTACCATTTGAAATCTAAGCAATCTAAGCAACATGACCTAACAAACAAGAGGCAAAATTCAAGAGAAAATATTATTTTCAAGAGCATTCAAGAGAAGATTTATCCCATTTTTGTAGTAAACAAGGTCACAACATCATGTTCAAGCTTATGTGTATTCATGTAATCTTGAAAAGGCTAATATAAATTGTTGATCCTAAATCATCCAAGCATTTCAAGTGTCCAAATCCATCAAGAAAAGGAAGATCAAATTATTTGGAGAGATATGTTTGTCTTTTGTCCTCTAAGGGAAGCCATTGAAGGGTTGGTGAGTTGTAGCAAGCCATGTTCATTCATCATTACCTTTTCCATTGCCATTTTCTTTCTATCAAGGTTTAATTACCAAACTTGGGGTTTGACAAAGAAAAACCTCGATTAAAAAATAATTATTCTCTTTGTGTATGTGCAATTATGGATTGAAGAAGGATTGAAGAGATTGAAGAAGGAGCAATTTTGCATTGTTGCACAAGTTGTCATTATTGTTTTCAAGCCATGAAAACTAGGTTGTAGACTTTATTTTTGAATTTTTGATAGTGGGACATGTGTCAAACATAAGCCAAGATCCAGCATCAGAGGATTGTCAAAAATGTTTTCAGAAGCCCTAACTAGGACCCATTCGCCTAGGGGTGAACCAATCCTTCAGCAGGTCTCAAAAACCATTTTTTGGTGATAGGTACATGTGTCCAAATCCTTCTCAGATCTACCTATAGACTATCATTTCAGTTGATTTAAATTTCATGTATTGGGTCTTATCAGTTCATTTGGTTTTAGTGATTGAAATCATTTCAATTTAATTTTAGATCCTATGGGTATTGTCCTAAGGACTGAGATTCAGGTTTGATTGAATCACCATTGATATTGGAAGTCAGTATTTACACCTTTTGATCTCTTTCCTAATGAAATTCCCTTTGGGAAAGACAACTATTAAGATCCCCATAGTTTTTACACAAATATAAAACCCCTATTATTGTTGGGGATCCTCTTTCCCAACATTTCATTTTGGTGAATGTGACATTCTTACATCATACTTTTCTGATTTGGAGATCCTTAAAACCCTAGATCTAGGTAAATTGTATCATGTTGTTTTGCATTTCATTTAGGGTTACATATTCAATATTTGTATCTTTTAAAATCATAAAAAAATAAAAATATTGCATACATTTTGCATAATATCTTGTATTAAGGTCTATTTCAATCATTTAGCTCAAAATTGCATTCAAAAAAATTATCATTTTGTTCATACATTGTGATTTAAATTGCATTTGCATTTAATTAGATTTTTGGAAAAACTGTCATTGATGAATTTGTTTGCAGTTAGGAACAATGAACTTAAATATCAAGTTAAATATTCAGATTTAAATTTTTAAGAACCTTTTCCAAGGACTCACTCACCCACTTGGGTGAACCTGTCCTTGTACAAGTGATTTTCCAAAATTTTGCATATTGCTTTGTCTTTGTCTACTTCATTTTCCTATACTTGTAGATCTTTGTTTGTTTCAAAAATTACATATTTCTATGGTTTGCATTTAGCTCTATTAGTCAAAGAAAGTGCATTGTTTAAAATCAAAATTTACATTCAAAAGTTATTATTTTAGGTTTTTTGCATCTTAAAATTAGTCAAGTATCATATTTTACATCTGAAAATTGTAAAATCTTCTTCAATACTTGCATTGTGTTTCCTATTTTTGTGTTTAATATCTTTATTTAGTGCTTTTAGTCCATTTTGGGTGCACTTTTGGTTTGGTGAAACTTGTATGAGTATCACAACCTAGTGTCCTACTACTAATACTTTAGTGAGACATAGTTTGAGACTCATGGTATCCTATGCTGGTACATTCAATGTGGATCTTGGGTTTTCCAACTCTTTCACTCATAGTGCTGAAACTAGTCAACACATATTGGACTCCATCCTTGATGTCATATGTCTTATGACCACTACTTCTACTGATGTTGAAAACATTGTTGCTCATGTCCCTCAAGAGAACTTGCAAAAAATGGATAAAGCCTTAAAAAAAATTCAAGACTATGTGAGTACAAAATATATTGTTGGCATTGTTTTTCATATCATAGATAACATGAGGATAATTCTTGATAATGAACTAGGAATAAAGATTGTGTGTAGCCTAGCTCACATTATTGATAATCATATTCCTACAATGGCTAGTTGTGCTCAAGCTCTGGGATACACTCAAAGTCAAGGAGGAAATAAAATTAACCCCCCCGTAAAACCATAGCATCTATACCTATAGATACCAATCCAATTATTACTACAACAATGCAACCAACTAGCAGTGTCAGTCCAACTTTGGGTATTTCCAGTGGGAATCCTTTTAGCTTTGTGAATTTGAACATCATATCTCCAAATCCCCCACCTCTCACAGACTTGTAATTAAATAGTTTTCCACCCAACACATATACACGTCCACCATATTCCCTCCATCTCAAAACACAACTAATGATTCTATCATAAACCAACTTTTACAAAATGCCACATCCATCCAACAACAAATAGCAACATTGAACCAGAACCATAGTGGACAACCTTCACAATATGTCAAAAGAAACCCATTGTCATTGGAGATATTGAGAGAAAAAATGCCACAAGGCATAGAGATACCTATATTTGAGAAATATAGTGGTAAAGGAGATCATAGCAACCATGTATCAGCATATATAACCTTATGCAGTGACTTCATTTTTGAAGATAAGCTCTTGTCTAAGATTTTTCCTAGTTCCTTAAAAGATACAGCCTTGGGATGGTTTTGTTCCTTACCAAATAACTCAATCCACTCATTTAATGAGCACGTTGATGCCTTTCTCAACCATTTCCAAGTGGACATTGGTCCTAAAATAGCCCTATCTAATTTGATTCTATGTAAGAAAAATTTAGATGAAAAAGTCACTAATTTTATAGCACGTTATCAACTTATTTACTCACAAACCCAACATTAAACTTCTTGATGCCAATATTCAAAGAATGTTCATTAAAAAATTACAAAAAAATATCTAATATAATCTTGGGATGATGAAATTTCCCTCCTTTACACACTTATGCATAGCTCTCCATTATTATCATAACTCGCTTAATCAACACGTAGGAAAAAAATCCTCAACTCATCTTGAAAAATCTGAAACTGTGCCTCATAACAATTTTAAACCATTCAAGAAAAAATAGAAGGGCTTTATATAGTTAAATCAACCTCAAAAAAATCATCATGTTGAACCTCAAGTGGCTGCCATAAAAACAACAACTCCATACCAATTTTGGGATAAGGATAGGCAATTCACCCTACTACTTGATACTCTCCATTCAACTATGTTGCAACTCTTGACAAAGAACTTAATCACCTTACCTCCTGTTAGGCCTCTTGATACCACTAATCCTTTACCCTGGAACTATAACTCAAATGTCTTTTTCCAATATCATCAACAAGATGGGCATGATATAAAATGATGCATGCATCTTAAAAATATAGTGCAAGACCTCATTGATTCCAACCACATCCATTTGGGCAATGTTAATGATCAAGGAAATAAATTTGTAGCCCTACCTAACCAAAATTTGTAAATATTCACCAATCCAATGCCAAACTATTCTGGATCTCTTTTTTAAAAGCTAGTGATACCAAGAATTATGTCATGAATGTTGACAAGATACAATATATAACTAATGGTGATAAAAGTAATAATGAGGATGATCTGCATGACATGATAGGACTCATTGACATTCAACCTCATAAGGGACAAACCAACTTGTCTCTTGACATTTGTTTCTTAAATTGTGATATAATTAAACATGCACTCGATGGTCCTCTTTACATCACCAGAAGAATCAATGATAAGCCTATAAATGAGATATTAATTGATCTTGTGTGTGTAGAGAATGTGATCACTAAGGAATTATTATTTGTGCATGAACTTTACCAAGATTCTTATGAACAACTGAAAGCATGGATCAAAACACATGATGGTTTTTCTTTCCTTACGATAGGAAAGATCACTCTTCCATTAAAAGTTGGACCAAAGCAATTAAATTTATCATTCTCCATCATCCCAACATCAGATCAATTTCATGTGAAGTTAGGCTATCCATGGCTACGCTTCATGAATGTCATCCTGTCGCTCATTTATAAATGTTTAAAATTTCCATTTGACAAATAATTTTTCTAGTGCATCATAGTGGTTTTAATTCATTGTCTTCCTATGGGAACTTTTCATTAGATTTCTTTTGGCCCGAACCCATAGAACCTATAAATCCTCATGAAGATTTATTTTTCAAATCCTATCAAAAGTTCAAAGAAAAATGTATAATAGAGTTATCCCTTGCCAATATCCCACCTAAAATTGAAATATCTATAATTGTTCCTCCCACCCCAATTATTGTGGATGAACCTATGCTTGAACCAAAAGAAACAAAGTATGTATTCTGCCACCTATGTCCTACAAGAGACCAAGAAATAATGATACAATTCCCTGTGTGCCTCCTAAAATAAAAAAAAATTATAAGCATAAAGAGAAAGTGGTTTCACAACCCATTGAGGTCCCTTTTGTTTCTCCCCTAAGGGAAGAAAAGAGATAAATAGTTGACAAACCCACTCAGGATACACCATCGCAACTTGAAAACCATGTAAGAAGAAAATAAGATGATAAAGAGTGGTGTAAATATCATGCTATTTCTAGTCAGTTAGAAGAAAAGAATAAACCAAAAATACAAGATAAAAAACTAACTCAAACAAAGCATGATGATTTTTCACCTTCACCACAATAAAAACAAGAACATACAATGAAAATTGTCATTAGACCTCCTATTGTGATTAACTTAGATGATAATGATGACATTGCTAACATTGATGAAGAAGTTCATAATGAATTGAATTTTTTATTTTCCACTTCTATGAATTTAGATGGGGTCAACCATGATGATCCTCCTAAAGCAAGTGAATCACCACATATTGAACCTAGTTATTGTCCTAGTATGGCATTTGTCATCGCCCCTTTGGCTAGTTTTCTGCCTTCCATATATGATGAGCAAGATTGGGATCCAAATAACTTGTTTTATGTTGGCTCACATGTGACATACTTTATTTTCTTTCTATTTTCTTTGTGATTGCATGTATGTAATGTGATCCCCTGTATCATGCTACTTGGCATGTCTTTATGTTTGTGAGTTTTCTTTGGATGAATCTTGTTACTTCATTGAACATTGCAAGGATACAAAGGAAGTGAACCTATCATGAAATTCTTCTATTTGTATCTCCATTCTTCTATTTGTCATAAAAATTGTCTTTTATTTTGTCTTGTGTTTTCCTTTTGGGGATGATGAAAGGTGTTGAGATATTTAGGTCTCTAAAATGTTGACCCAAAAAAAAATTCTTTATTTTCTCTCTCTATGTGTCATTCCTCCTTTGTGTTTCTTGTTCCACCAAGTATTTGAGCATTGATGATGGTTCTGAGCTCTATTATATCACTATAGAAAATACATGCACTGACCCCAAATCTGTGGATCCCAAGTATGTGTTATCTTTTTGGATTGCATGTGGGGGAAACCTACTTTTTCATGGCATAGCTTTATTTGGAAACATATCATTAGCATAGGGATTTCTAAATAAGCTCTCATGATCCTTTCTTTATCAATTAGCATTTATCATTTTCTACTTTAAAGTAATTTCTCACAACATGGTGTTTAGCAATTCCTTTAAAGTGGGGGCATACATTGGAAATATTTTATTTTGGCATTGAAATTTCAATATTTTTTCCTCCACTTTGTTTATAGAAGTTGAACTTAGTGTAGCATTGACATAACACATTGATCATTTTGAGGCGTTGACTTATGGGTACACAATTTTTGTGATAAATTTTCCCATGTGCCACTTTTTTATGGGTACACACCTTGTAGACCTAGTGTGTGTTTCTCATTTTGCCTTGGGGCTCACCTAGTGTATACTAGATTTCACTAGCCGTTGTGAGCATATTTTTTTGGAAAAATAGCTTAGAATTGATCCATCCCTTTTGGAAAAACTATCGAGGCTTGATCCACCTTTTCTTTTCTTTTCTTAAATTCATTTTTCAACTTTGACATTGTATGCTTGTGTATCTTGTCTCACTACACATATCTTACACATCTTGTGTGTCCCTTTGTCCTTATGTTGGTTTTCCATGGGATCTTATATCCTTGGAGCTTGGCCACCTCCTTGATCCTTGTCATCCTATCTCTCCAGCATTTGTACACTTGGAACCCTCTTGATGCATATTTTTCTACTTTAGTGTGAGTTTGAGTGTAAGTTCATACTCTCACTAGATTGGGGGCTAAATGTAGTGTAGGAAATTGTATACCTTTACAATTTCACACTATGTTTGGGCTCCTTAACTTATTGGACTTAATTAAGCTTCTAATTTTCCAAATTATGCATTCCAAAGCCTTATTTTTACTATTTTATGAAAGGAGAACCAACATTTAATTAATGTAATCAATAATTAAATCACATTGGAGCATGTGTGTCTTGGACTTATAGGCTAGAACCCATTCAGCCAAGGTAAAATGGGTCCCCTTTAAGTCCTAAGACCCATTTTTAAATATGTTTTTAGCAGTATTTTATTGGTTCAAATTCAACTTGCAATTTTTAGCTTTTGGAATCTAATTTTTGGGAAATTAGATAAACACCTCTAAATAAATAGTTATTTTACCATTTGAAATCTAAGCAACATTATCTAACAAACAAGAGGAAAAATTGAAGAGAAAATATTACTTTCAAGAGCATTCAAGAGTATATTTATCAGTCATTTGTTACAACAATCAAGGTCCTAACATCATGTTCAAGCTTATGTGTATTCATGTCATCTTGTGAAGGCTAATATGCATTTTTGATCCTAAATCATCTAAGCATTTCAAGTGTCCTAATCCATCAAGCAAAGAAAGATCAAATTCAATGGAGAGATTTGTTTGTATTTAGTCCTCTAAGGGAATCCATTGAAGGGTTGGTGAGTTGTAGCAAGCATTGTTCATTCATAATTATATTCTCCATTGTCATTTTCTTTCTATCAAGGTTTAATTACCAAGCTTGGGGTTTGACTAAGGAAAACCTTCATTCAAAAAAAACAATTTTCTTTGTGTGTATGTGCAAATTGCAAATAGAAGAAGGATTGAAGAGATCTCAAAGGAGCAATTTTGTATTGTTGCACAAGTTGTCATCATTGTTGTCAAGCCACAAAAACTAGTTTGCATAGTTTATTTCTGACTTTCTGATAGTGGGACCTATGTCAAATAGAAGCCAAGATCTATCATCAAAGGATTGTCAAAAGTGTTATAAAAAGACCTAACTAGGACCCATTCGCCCAAGGGAAAACTAGTCCTTTATCAGGTCTCAAAACCAATTTTTGGTGAGAGGTACATGTATCTAGACCCTTCTCAGATCTGCCTACAAACTATCATTTCAATTTATGTAATTTCAAGAATATGCATTTCATGTATTAGGTCTTATTGTTCATTTGGTTTTAGTGATTCAAATCATTTCAATTTAATTTCAGATCTTATCTATTGTCCTAAGGATTGAGATCTGGGTTTGATTGAATCACCATTGAGGTTGAAAGTCAATCTTTATATCTTGTGATCTCTTTCATAATGAAATTCCCTTTTGGAAAGACACCTATTAAGATCCCCATTAATTCTACACAAATAGAAAACCCATATTATTGTTGGGGATCGTCTTTCCCAACATTTCAAATATAATCTATAGTATTTCAACCAATATAAGAGCCACTTGAAGTCCATCCATGTAGAGGCTTGGTTTTATAATTGGAGCACTTATATATGTGAAATAAGTAGCATTGATTACAGAGATCATTGCTAAATCTAAAAAGTTGTAGCGTTGATCTCGCAAAGATTATTGGTAAATATAAAAAGTTATAGAGTTGATCACAAATATCACTACTAAATCTAAAAATTTGTAGCGTTGATTGTAGAGATCATTGCTAAATTTAAAAAGTCATAGTGTTGATCATAAAGATCATTACTAAATATAAAGATTTCTAACACTGATCACATATAATGTTGTCAAATATAAAAAAGTATAGTGTTGATCATAGAAATTATTGTTGAATCCAAAAAGTTGTACCATTAATCATAAAGATCTTTGTTAAATCTAAAAATTTGTAATGTTGAGCATAGAGATAGTTGCTAAACCTATGAAGGTTTTAGTTTAGTCACAAAGTTCATTTCAAATGGTAAACTGTATATTGAGTGTTCTTTATAAAGTTGGGTAGTTGTGACAACTTTGAAGAATTCCATAATTAGATGAAAAGTATTTTTCTCATGTTAGAATTCACCTCATTTATTGATAGAATTATGAAAGACATCTTGTTATAGATAATGATGAGTAGAGGAAATCAAAGGTTTACTAGGGTAAGGTAATCAAGGATGGTGAAAACATAGGTAAGTTTGGACAATTTAAAGAAGGCATTCATACTAAATATTCTTCATTTCTACATAAGTAGCTAATAAACCTATTTTTATAGGTGACCCTCATCATCTATTTAAGTTGTGTGATAAAATAAAGTTTATTAAGGGCATTAATTTTTTTATAAATTATATTTCATCACACCCCAACATATTTACCATGTAAAATCATGTCTCATTCAAGAGATGCATCTCTCCATACATGTTTATTTAAGAATCTTTAGATACATATATTTGAAATAGTGAAATCTATTGAAGCTCTCTATTTTTTTAAGAATTAAAAGGTATGGTATTGTCTTTGTTCTCTTACTCTATACTACCAAATGTGTGTTTCATCATATATATAATTTTATTTAATAAATTTATGTAGAGGGATAATAGTTCTAGAATTAATGACACCTCACAAATTGAGGTTTGTGATGGAAGACTACCCATATGTTGTGGGTGAATTAGAAATATGGTCTACTTTATAGCAATGGGTGAGAGATCACTTGTCTATGTACTACAAGAGCAATGATGCACTCAAGGAAGAAATATAATCACAACCATGGTGGATGAAGGTGGTGTTGGAAGTTTGTGTTGTCATTGATGTCAACAAATCTTTGTTGTGGCATTGATGCCAACCTATGGAGATGCTTTGATTTGTTCCATTATGTTGTTATTAGTAGTTCCACTGGTGTCAACCTCTAATGTTTCTTTGATAAGCATGTGTGTGGTTGAGTTTTTGTATTACAATTGGTTTGGTCATGATAAGGAAATGTTGAAAATGATGAGAATGTGTTTGTGGTGCTTGGTTTCCAAGTGCTTTTGAGAAAATTTGAATAAAAGGAGAAATAGTGTGGTAAAGAGTGTTCAGTGTAGTAGAGTAGTATTCAGTGTTTTTCTTCACATTTCTTCATGGTTGAATATCTACTTATGTAGTTTGGATGTGTTGATCAGCTATTTTAAAAGGTGTTATATCTAGAGTTTCTTGTTTTGGATCGTTGTGCAGAGAAAGTTGGGTTCGCTAGTGTGTGAACTGTGAAAGCAGTGTTGTCTAGGAGAAATAGTTTTTCTCCACATTTCTCTGCAATTTGGTTTATGGTCTTACAAATCTAGAAGTGTGCTTATATTGATAGTATCTATCTTCAGTTTGAGCTGCTTGTGTTTTGGTGCTTCACAAGGTTGTATTTAGGTGTTGCAGTGTGTGGAAGGTTAATTGGTTGTGCAGAATGAATATGTTCTTCTAGTATATGATGTTGCAAAGGATTTTTTGGATTTCAAGGTGTTGATGGAATATTCCAAATTGTTTTCAAGTGATGTGTGTGGTATGTGAGTCATCTTTGGATCAAAGGAAGCGCGTACTTAATTATTTAATGATTTTAACATAGGTTTAACTGACCTTGGGTGTTTACACTAATTGCGGATGTTATTTGATGTTTTTGAAAGTGTGGCATGACATGTATGTGTGTATCTGGATCCATGTTAAGGTGTTTTTTTGTCCACCTTCATTCCTCTCCACCGTGGGAATGCTTTGGTGCCGAATTGATTTGAATTTGCATGTTTGAGGTGCATAGCGAACCTTATGAATTATTTTCAAGGTTGAAGATGGTATATGTGTGATGATTTGATGGAGGAAATATAAGAGATGTTTCTAATGTGAAGTGTTGAGGTGTGAAGTGTGAAAGTGAAAATTTTAATGTGAGCTTTAATACCTAAAACTACTGAAACTAGTGAGCAAAAGGTGTTTACATTCTATAGAGAGAGTGTGAATGTTTTGGTGAAGCAGTCGTGGAAATTTTTTTTTCTTTGAGATGGATTTCTCATTGTAACAATGTTATTTATTCTTCTTTCTAATTTGGAAGTGAGCCATTGCCAGTGATCCCTTCTTTTCTCTTTGGGTAGTGATCCCTTTGGTAGTGAACCTATTGTATTTGATGTTGCAATTACTTTATATTGTGAGCTAATCCTCACTGTGGTTTTTCCCTTCTTGGGGTTTCAATGTAAATAAGACATATAATTGCAACCATGGTGGAAGAAGGTGGTTTTGGAAGTTTGTGTTGTCATTGATGCCAACCTATGGAGATGCTTTGATTTGTTGCATTATGTTGTCATTAGTAGTTCCACTGGTGTCAACCTCTAATGTTGCTTTGATAAGCATGTGTGTGGTTGAGTTTCTGTATTACAATTGGTTTGGTTGTGATAAGGAAATGTAAATGATGATAATGTGTTTGTGGTCCTTGGTTTCCAAGTGCTTTTGAGAAAATTTGAATAAAAGGATAAATAGTGTAGTAAAGAGTGTTTAGTGTAGTAGAGTAGCGTTCAATGTTTTTCTTTGCATTTCTTCATGGTTGAATATCTACTTATGTATTTAGGATATATGTTGATCAGAGATGTTCAAAGGTGTTATATCTAGAGTTTCTTGTTTTGGATCATTGTGCAAAGAAAGTTGTGTTCACCAGTGTGTGAACTGTGAAAGCAGTGTTGTCTAGGAGAAATGGTTTTTCTTCACATTTCTCCGCAATTTGGTTTCTGGTCTTGCAAATCTAGAAATGTTCTTATATTGATAGTATATATCTTTACTTTGAGTTATTTATGTTTTGGTGCATCGCAAGGTTGGATTTAGGTGTTACAGTGTGTGGAAGGTTACTTGGTTGTGCAAAATGAATATGTTCTTCTATTATATTATGTTGTGAAGGATTTGTTGGATTTCAAGGTGTTGATGGAATATTCTAGATTGTGTTCAAGTGATGTGTGTGGTATGTGAGTCATTTTTGGATCAAAGGAAGCATGTACTTAATTGTTTAATGGTGTTAGCATAGGTTTAATCGATCTTGGGTGTTTACACTAATTGTAGATGTTATTTGATGTTTTTGAAAGTGTAGCATGACATGTATGTGTGTATTTGGATCCAAGTTAAGGTGTGTTGTGGTCTTCCTTAATTCCTCTCCACCGCAGGAATGTTTTGGTGCTGACCTAATTTGAATTTGGGTGCATAGCCGACCTTATGAATTATTTTCAAGGTTGAAGATGGTATATGTTTGATGATTTGATGGAGGAAATATAAGAGATGTGTGTAATGTGAAGTGTGAAAGTATGAAATTCAATGTGAGCTTTAATGCCTAAGACTACTGGAAGTAGTGAGCAAAAGGTGTCTACATTCTACAGAGAGATTGTGAATGTTTTGGTGAAGCAGTGGTGGAACTTTTTTGTTGCTTTGAGATGGATTTCTCATTGTAACAATTTTATTTCTTCTTCTTTCTAATCTGGAAGTGAGCCATTGGTAGTGATCCCTTATTTTCTCTTTGGGCAGTGAACTTATTGTATTCAGTGTTTCGATTACTTTATATTGTGAGCTAATCGTCACCGTGTTTTTTCCCTTCTTGGGGTTTCCACATAAATATGGTGTTCTCATATGTTTGGATGTGTTTTCATTGATGAACTTCTCATGTTTTTTTTTACTAATGCATGATGAGGGTTTAAAGATCAATTTAGACTTTAATGTTAATGAGGGTTTTGATGTTTTAATATACAAGTAATTCACCCCCCTCTTAGTTGTCTTATGCATTCAAAAAGTGGTGAATTTGGGGCATGGGGGCTTGAATAAGGAAAGTGGATGGTATCAAATTGAATTGGTGGAGGAAATTGTGGAAGCAATTACCACCATCATTTGGATTACATCTACTCACCATGCAACCATCAACTTCAAACATTATGCTTATGGAAGATATATTCCCAATACACCCACCCTTAGTAAATGCCTCATTCCTAAGAAACATTCCCTTTGTTATGTTGAAATAGTGAATGACCCACATACATTTATTATCTCATCTATCTTCAACCCCAATCAAGCCACCATATTGATGGAAATGTTGGAGTTTTTTTTTCAAGAATTCACTAGATGAAGTGTACTTTCATATTAGAAGCCTTATTAAGATCATGAAAATATATACAAATGTGAATATCACTATCAGGCTTACTAATAGTGAATATGTTTGATATCCAAGATGAATAGACAATAGGACGAATAAAAATAGCTTTTAGAAGATTTTCTATCTTAATATTGACTAGTAAATTGAACTTGGGATTCATCTTCTGGATATTTTGTTTAATAGGCTTATTATCATGACATAGATGATATTATGAACCACTATCAATTCATCAATATCAAGCATGTAATCATATGAATCTCAAAGATATCAAGATGAGAATGTAATAAGTTAGCATGTTGTTTAGATTCTTTTGAAGAGACATTTTTCAATCTTAACAACTTTCTTAGAAGATTTAGGATCCATGAGAAAATTAGAAGTATCCCCTATAAGGAGAGTACTACGGTCTTCAGAATGAGATATAGGAGTACTATCATCCATATTTGAAAAAGGATTCTCCTCATCAACACTCATAATGGATCCTCCAAAATATGCATGTTTATTCAAGCAATATGAGAATCGTCATTTATGGTGATAAGAAGGTAAGTTAGAGTAGGCACCTAAGAATTCTTCTAGCAGTTCATCTGAAGAGAAAAAATCTAGAGGAACTTCCTTAAAGTCTACTTTACTTTCAATATATTCAGGATGAACCAATTCACGAGAAGAAAATTTGGTAGAGATCATGTTGATATTAAACCATGGTTTAACCTTATACTTTGAGGGGTGGTATCCAAGTCCAATATTAAAGTTACGTGGATTAGCCTCTAAGATGAATTTAATACCTTCCTCATTATTCCTACGACCTTTTCCTCCATAACCAAATTTAAAAAAAATATTAAAACTTGGACCATAATGTGATTTTAACTCTTGAGAAGAAGCGAGATTAGTGTAAAGAGTGTAATTCATGATATAAGTATCACACTTCTTTACAAGAACATTGAAAGGAAGTTGGGTGAGCGAAAACAACTCCTACACTAATATAAGTAGGGGAGAGTTAAATTTTTTTTGTTTTAACACCATTTAACAATTACAACAAGAGAAGCACATAGAGAATAAATGAATAGAACAAAAACAATGCATAAAATAGTGACATCAAATATACCATGGGGAAAAACCCTTTTGGGTAAAAAACCCCACCCACCAAAAGCACAATACTTCTCTATTATATCAAATAAGAGTTACAACATGTCACCAAGTACGAAGCTTCTACACAAGTGCTTCAACACGAACACTTGTTATGGAGTGATACCAGAAGCACTTCGTTACCTACAAACAAACTATGCATTCTACAACCCAAGGAACTCAATAAATAGAGTGATACAAGCTTCAAGAAGCATCTAGAAGGTGAGGGGTGTTGAAATCCACATGGCACAATTTCCAATTCCTTATACATGCATTTGGACACATGTAACATATTACCTTACACCCCTTCCAAGTGTCAAACATGCAAATATTCTTCTTGCAAGCTTGGGTGCCTAGAATATGCTAAGAATAGCTTATGAAACATTCCTTACACATCTTACAACTGTCATAGAATCTATTATAGCTGACAACACTTACAGTTGT
Organism: Sequoiadendron giganteum; assembly: GCA_007115665.2. Classification (NCBI taxonomy): domain Eukaryota; kingdom Viridiplantae; phylum Streptophyta; class Pinopsida; order Cupressales; family Cupressaceae; genus Sequoiadendron; species Sequoiadendron giganteum. The sequence goes on along the minus strand of CM021108.1, from coordinate 429,442,439 downwards.
AAGAGAATCTCTCATAATTGACTAAAAATAGTTGATTCTCTTACATCCTATCATGACCAACTTGGGTGCCAAATTTCACCCATGCATTCAAAGATGCCTTATGACATGTCATAAAATCTATCATATGTTATAGATTTCAAAGTGGGATGCCTATGTCCACTTGGTATGATGATGTGTCATCTAGTCACCTCTAATGGGGATGCCACCCCGCTGGTGGGTCCCAATTTGTGACATGACACCATAGGAATTTAAATAATATAAATAAATACATTAATTACATCAAATAAATCAATATTAGGACTCTAAGGTTGAGACACCTTAATCCCAACATTCTCCCACTTGTCGAAGACTGTTGAGAGTCATACAAAATCATCTGCTTAGGGCCCCATGACCCATGGAATCAAAACACCATATGAACTTCTCTATGCTCATTGGTTTTGTCAGTGCATCTGCAACATTCACCAAAGTGTCAACCTTCTCCAAGTTCACCTTTCCATCCTCTACCATATCATGAACAAAATGATAATGTACATCAATGTGTTTTGTTCTAGCATGAAAGGTATGATTCTTTTCTAGGAAAACAACATTTTGACTATTGCAACAAATAGTAATATATCATGCATCTAAACCAATATCATAACATAATCTCTTAAGCCAAATGGATTCCTTACAAGCATGAGTGGTTTCCATATACTCTGCCTTTGTCATGGACAATGTGACTACAACTTGCCACTTGCTCAAACAACTGATAGCACCACCAAATATCATAAACACATAACCAGTGGTGGATATTCTATTGTCAATGTCACCTACCCAATCTAAATCCACATATCCTTGAATTCTCATAGAATGTTGAGGTCTAGTAGGATAAAAATGAAAACACAAGGCATACTCAGACGTGCCCCATAAATATCTGAACACCCTCTCAACTGCATCCTAATGCACCTATCCAAGATTAGCCATAAAATGGCTAAGGACTCCCACTAATTGGGAAATATTTGGTCTTGTACACACCATTGCATACATCAAAATACCAATCACACTTGCATATGGTACTCTAGTCATGTCCTCTATCTTAGTAGGATATTTGGGAAAATCATTCACACAAATATTTGCTCCTTGCATCACATGAACAACTAACTATCTGTAATCTACCATGTTGAATCTCTCCAAAACAGAGTTCACATACTTTATCTAGCTTAACCAAAGATTTTTGTTAGTTTTTTCTCTAATGATTTCCATTCCCATAATGTACCGAGTTGCACCTAGGTCTTTCATCTCAAGCTATGCTGACAACTAAAACTTCAAATTTGAAATCATACTTTTATCATTCCCAATAAACAACATATCATATATGTATAGAACAATAATGAGAATGTGGCCATTATTAGTTTTAAAGTATACACAATGGTCAGATTTATACCTCTGAAATCCCAATAACACATAGGTATCAAACTTATGATACCACATTCTAGGAGACTGTTTCAAACCAAAAAGAGACTTCTTCAATTTGCAAACCAATTTTTCTTTACCTTTTTCAATGAAATACTCTGGTTGTGACATGTAAATTGCTTCCTCCAAATCACCATGAAGGAATGTTGTCTTCAAATCCATCTATTCCACTTCTAAGTCATATTTTGCTACAAGTGACAACAGAAGCTGGATAGATGTCATCTTCACTACAAGAGAGAATATCTCCCCATAATCAATTCCCTCCACCCAAGAAAACCCATTAACGAATGAACGTGCCTTATACTTCTCAACATTTCCATCAAGACCACACTTGTTCTTGAAAACCCATTTACAACCAGCAGGTTTACGTCCAACAAGCAAAGGTACAAAATCCCAAGTCTTATTTTTCTTTAATGAAGCCATCTCCTCATCCATGGCTTGCATCTAGGAATTTGAATCATTCAAACCCAATGCCTCTCTAACATTCCTAGGCTCATTTGTATTAGTAATCAAGGAAAATATGCAACTAGAATCCAATAATAAATAACCAAACCTTTCTGGTTGCTGCCTAATTCATGTAGACCTCCTCAAAGGCTGAGGTTGAGGTTCTCCTTATTCTTCAAAACTTTAAGAGCTACTTGAGCTCTCCTCATCATCAAGTCCAACAAGAGTACTTGGTTCTTCTTTCTTCGGAATAGGTGGAATTTGAACCATCCTTTTTTTTTTCTCCTCTTTCTTTGGTTGTAGCTCAGCAAAGGAAGGTTTCATCTCTCTAAAGATCACACTTCTAATATAGAGAACCTTCTTAGTTTCTAGATCCCAAAGCTTGTACCCTTTCACATCGACACCATAGCTGATAAAGATACACTTAATAGACATGTTCTCCAACTTAGACCTCTTCTCAAAAGGAACATGAGCATAAGCTTCACAACCAAACACTTTGAGATGTCTCATCGAAGGATTTTTACCAGACCATGCCTCCATGGGTGTCTTACCAACAAGCGCTAATGTAGGAGATCTATTGATCAAATAACATGCAGTGGCTACTACTTCAACCCAAAACTTTTGTTCAAGGCTAGCGCCACTCAACATACTCCTAACCCTCTCCATCAACATTCTCTTCGTCCTCTTTGCAACTTCATTTTGTTGTGGAGTGTAGTGAGTTTTCTTATGTCTCTCAATCCTATGCTTCTTACATAACTTGTTAAACTCTATGAAACAAAGATCACCACCATTATCAGTTCTCAAACACTTAATCCTTTTGCTAGTTTGATTTTCTACCAAGGCATTAAACTCCTTAAACTAACTAAAGACTTCAACTTTAATTTTGAGGAAATAAATAAATGTCCTATTGTAATCATCTATGAAAGAAACAAAATATACAGATTTTGATTATGAAGGTACATTTACAAGACCAAAAACATTTGAATGTGCATAGTCCAAAACCCTAGAAGACTTATGAGAACTAGAGTAGAAAGACACACAGTGTTGTTTTCCATATACACAATGTTCACAAAAGTCAAACTCAAGATTAAAATCATCAAGGCCTTCAAAAAGGCTCTTATTTTTCAAGGTTCTAAGAACCTTCTCACCAATGTGACCAATCTTCTCTGCAGGAAGCTTCATTTCGATGGAATAAGCACCCTTAGATACCCAAAATGCATGACCATTAGATGTAGCTGCAACATGCTTCTTTTTTGCACAATTTGATGATGAGGATGAATAATTCAAAGGTCTCTTCTATAGTACATAAAAAGAACTATTGCACTGTATAGTGCATGCATCAAGCTAAAACAAAGTGCCAATATGAACTCCCTTTTCCAACACCATAGCTCCTCTTGTGATCTTGCATCCTCCATTAGAGAAAATAACTTGCACTCTTGAATCATCCAATTTACTTACAAAAATAAGGTTTCATGCCAAACCCGAGGTATCCAAGACACCATCAATCCTCTTCATTCTTCCATCAAGAAATTTGATTTTGACTCTTCCATGAGCAAAAATCTTCAGATGAGAGTCATCACCTAGGTACACCTCTCCTGCATTGTAATCATACTTTGAGAACCACTCTCTTTGAGAAGTCATGTGAAAGGATGCACATGAATCTATCAGCCACACATATTTGATGCATGGGTTGTCAAGGCTGCAATGAATTCTTCTCCATCATCTTGGGATGATTTATCAGATTCATAATCAGAGAAAGAATTGTTTTTCTTCTTCTTCTCCTTCTTGCAATCTTTACAAATGTGACCAACTTCACCATAGTTCCAATATTTTTCCTTGAACTTCTTACCAAGAGATATTGATCTCCTTAGAGACTTTGACTTAGATTTCATGTATTTCTTTTTGCTTCTCTCTTTTGGTCTACCATAGACTGCAAGGGTCTCCTTGGCCATCTCAGAAGACTTCCTTCACATCTCTTTAGATAATAATGAGGCAACAACCTCATCCATCTTAAAGGTGGAAGTAGTGTTTCCAATAGCCATTACTAGGTGATCCCAAGAGTCTGACAACAAACACAAAAGGAGCATGCAATGGTCTTGTTCATCTATTTTGTCTCCAATAGAATCCGGTTGTGCAACCATGTCAAATGCATTTAAATGATTTACAATGAACTCTCCATCTTCCATTTTTAGAGAATACATGTTCTTTCTCAAGAAAATATTGTTTACCAAGGATTTAGCTTGACAGACATCACCAAGATTCTTCCACAGAGAAGTAGAAGTTTTCTCTTCATAGACATTCAAGATGATGGAATCAACCAAACAAAGTCTAATAAGATCCTTGGCTTTCCTATCCATGAGATCCCAATCTTCTTGTTTCATGCCTTATGGTTTGGTTCTAGAAATAGCAGCCCATATATCATTGTCTACAAACATGTCTTCCATTTTGAGTTTCCACAACTAAAAAATACCATTGTTAAATTTTTCCATCTCAATCCTCCCAGATGTGTTTGCCATCTCTTCCTTGCAACAAGGTAATGAAACACACACTTCTGCAAAACTCCCACTGAAACAAAGATCAACTCAAAAACCTTTATAACCCAACAAAGGAACCAAGGATGGCCAAGCTCTGATACCAACTGAAAGGAAGCCAGGTGAGTGAAAATATCCTCCTACACTAATCTAAGTAGGGGAGAGTTACACAAATTTTGTTTAAACACCTTTTAACGATTACAACAAGAGAAGCACATAGAGAATAAATGAATAGAACAACAACAATGCATAAAGCAATGACACCAAATTTGTCATGGGGAAAAACCCTTTCAGGTAAAAAACCCCACCCTCCAAAAGCACAATACTTTTCTATTATATCAAATAAGAGTTACAACATATCACCAAGTGCAAAGCTTCTACACAAGTCCTTCAACATGAACACCTATTTTGTAGTGATACCGACAACACTTCGTTACCTGCAAACAAAATATGCATTCTACAACCCAAGGCACTCAATAAATAGAGTGATGCAATCTTCAAGAAGCATCTAGAAGGTGAGGGTCATCCAAATCCACATGACACAATTTCCAACAGCTTAGACATGCATTTGGACACATGTAACATATTACCTTACACCCCTTCCAAGTGTCAAACATGCAAATATTCTTCTTCCAATATTGGGCACGTAGAGTATGCTAAAAATAGCTTATGACAGATGCCTTACACATCTTATAAATATTATAGAATCTGTCATAGCTGACATCATTTATAGCTATAAGAGAATCCATCATAACTGACTAAAAATAGTTGATTCTATTACATCCTTTCATAACCCAACTTGGGTGCCAAATTTCACCCATGCATTCAAAGAAGCCTTATGACACGTCATAGAATCTATCATATGTCATAGATTCCAAAGTGGGATTCCTATGTCCACTTGGGATGACAGTGTGTTATCTAATCAACTCCAACAAGGATTCCATCCAACCGGTGGGTCCCAATTTGTGACGTGACACCATAGGCATTTAATTAATATAAATAAATACATTAATTACATCAAATAAATTAATATTATGACTCTAAGGTTGAGACACCTTAATCCCAAAAAACATAATCATCCTTCTTAGTGGTAATACAATTAGCATCCTCCTTACTAGAATCATGATTATCCAACTCAACAACATAACAATCATCTTTCTTAGCAAAGGCAAATAAGATTGTCAGAATGTCTAGGTGGAGAAGTTATACTTTGTAATCCCCAATGTAGGATTCAGTAAAGTTCAAGGATCCCCAATTGTAGAGCACCCCTCCGATTTTCTTATGTTTTCAGATAGTGATTTTATTTTGATAGACTATGATACTATGTTGTTATTTGATCGCTGACACTAGAGTGATGATGGTTTTTATATTGAAATGTGATGGTACACTATATGGATGATTATGGATTATGAAATTCTTTCTGGTTAGCATAGTTGTTTATTTGAGTTAATTGATGTTTTAGTTTCTTCTGTTTTGATGTGACACTATATTGGTGAAGGGAACGAGATTGCATCACTTGCTTGTGAGCACCTTGCGATTCCATGATTTTCTCTTCACGGTGTGATTTCTCATGATCTATATACATGTACGAAATATGTTTTGATTGCAGGATTGTAGGTATAGGACATCGACTCCACCTAGATTTACAGGTTTGAGTGTGTTCATTGCCCAACCAAATAGTTGATTGGGAGATAGTAATAGGGTTTCCTTGTCAAACCACAACCCTAGTCATAGTGTGTCCTCATCCTTGTTTTGGTCATGCCTTGTTGTCATGTTGTTCCTGTTTGCCTTATCGTTTAATTATTTTGCAAGGTTTTCTCTATGGGAAATTAATGTTAATTAATGTTTATTACGCTTTTTATTGATTATTTATTTAATTGTGATTAATGTTGTTAGAAGCTTTTAATTTGATTTAGTTAATTGATTTAATTTATTTTGTTAATTAATTTAATCTTTGAGATTAAATTTATTTTATAAAGTGATTAAATTAATTAGATTAAATTTAATTAGAAATTAATATGTGATCTTGAATTATTAAATGCACAAATATCTTGTAAAAATCTTAGAGGAAATATCTGTGATTTGGTTGGAAAGATATTTTATTTGTGACATGTGTTAGAAAAATTAAACATTGTTGTTGGGAATTAATTCTCAGAGAGAATAATTGCATTAACTGAAAGAGGAAAGAGGCTACTTCATAGGAATGAAAAGATATTTCTAGGGGGGTTGAAAATTGGAAGAGGTTGTTGAAAATCAGGGAAGAAGCTCTCAGGAAATTTTGGCTCTAGTTTTATTTTTCAACTTTCTAGAAAGAGGAATATTAGGAAGAAGCTTTGATAATATTGGAATCTCAAGGCAAGGCTCTACTTCAATCTTCGTTTCTTCAAACATCTGGAAACATGTTCTTTAATTTTTTTCATTTATTTGCAAATTGTTAAGGTTGCCTATACAAAGAAGAATATTTTATTTGTTTAGAAGCTTTATTATATTTTGAAAGTTTGAAAGATTGTTGTGTTTGGAAAATTGTCATGAAAATTTTAGAACCTCTGTAGGAAATTGATTTAAAACAAAAGAATTCCCAAAAGGATTTTATAGAGAAATTTGGAAAACCTATGTAGGAATGGATTTAAAATATTCCTGTCAAAATTTGTGGAAAATCTTGTTTGTATGGAAAAGAAGATTATTGTTATGGTTTTGTTTTCACAATTAGTTTTATTTGGCTTGGGAAATTGAAAACCTCTGGTAAACAAATTGAAAACATCCTTTTGTAGATTTTTTTTGTAAACATTGGCTTTTCTGAATTTTTTTGTAAATCGTCTCGTGTAGAGAAATTTGTAAAACATCATTTTTGGAGAAATCAATTTAGAATATATATATTAATATATACATATACATATATACATATTTGTATATATTTATTTTTCCTATTAAATTTTTATATTGAAATACCAGACAAAAGAACCGTACGATGATTTTGAAATATCAAATCGCAGGAAATTTTGTTTAAAAGAAATTTATAGTTTAAAATGTTTGGGGAAGGCGTTTGGCCTACCCCCACAACCGCCCATGTGGGATGTCGATGATGTGAAGGCAGTGCCAATGCTGCCTTCACATTCTCCACACCCCCACCTATGGGGTTCGGCTATGTATGTTAATACAACCCGAGTTTATTTTAATGGCGTGCCCTTTTAAGATTTCGCCCTCCCTTTATTTTAATCGACTTTAATATAAAGTTTTAAATTTATAAGATATAAGATATAATATATATTTATATATATGTATATATATGTAAGTATATATTAATATATATATGTATATATATGTATATATATTTAAATATATATTTAGAATTTGTTTGGAAATTGTGATGTGTTTTTTATTTATTTAAATAATATATTTATATATATAAAATTATATATAGAAACATATGTAATTGTATATATATTTAAATGTATATATTTTTAAATAAAGTTTTTATAATAGGTGCATTCAAATGCACAAATTAGATGATTTAAAATGAAATTATTTTTATATTGATGTAATTGGGAAATTGAAGTAAACAATTTTATTTTATTTCTTTATTATCTATAAATGAAATTTCATTAAGTTGGATTATTTAGAGCAATGTATTATTGTTTTCTTGAAATGAAAATTGGATTTAGGAAATCCTAAAGTTAGTTCATATTACTTGCCTGAATTGCTTATTTAATTATGATTTCTTCTGTTTACATAAGTTGGGGAAATTTGTTTGTTGTGATTTCGCAAGTCTTCCAGATGTATTATTATTGGGGGTTGCTGTGATTTATGGTTTGGCCCTTTGTTTTCCTTGGGTAGTGCACTTGGTTGTAATTTAGTTTAAACACCTAGTTACTACGAATGAGATGTGTTGCCTCTTTTATTATGGTAAGGATTTATTATCTGGTTTTCATGCACTTTGTTTACCCTTGGTTTAAGGATTAGATCCTTGTGTTGTCAGTAGGGGAGTGGCTCTCAATGGGGATGACGTACAAAGTGGTGCCAGGGTAACTCATGTGAGATTTAGTTTATTTAGTGAAAATTAAATAAAAGTATTAGGGGAAAGGGTAGCTTAAAACATATAACTTGTTAATTGTGCCTCGCTCATGGGCTCAAGGGCTTGTTTAGACTTGGGATGAGAAGAGAAGGCATGGAATGGCAAGATCATTATCTTATCCCTTTGAAAGATATTTGATTCTACATCGGTTTGCATGTGGGGTCAGGGATCGTGAGAGGCTACCAGGGTAACCCAAGATGGGGGTCGAGGCCTAGGAAGATCTACCAAGGTAACCCATGCTACTTTGTGATGACACTCCTCCTTTGATAACAATTTGTATTTTTTAGTTTTTATACTTGATTATTTTACTCTGGAAGCAATGTAACCTTCATGTTATGGATTGTACTTGTATGGTTTAGTCTTGTGATTTTCCTATATCTAGAGGTTGTTGGTTTTTCCTAGGAAGCCCTTTTACCATCTCCTACCATGGGGGGTGGGCCTTCGGGTACCACTTGGTTGGGTGGAACGTGCACCTTACACTGTGGGGTTTCCACTTCATGTTTGAGATGGCGAGATCTTCTAAATTGGAGAGCTTGCATGTTCCAATTAATTTGTACCATATCTTATGTTCTGTTGGTTCAGTTGGATATCTATGTATATGAACTACTCCTCATTTGTGTTCAAGGAAGATTCTTGTATCATTGTAATTGTAATATTATTTGTATGATCTACCTCATTTTGGAAATGAGCCTTGTAACTGCTATATTGAATGAATGGAATCTACAAATGGTTCTTTAATGTACTTTTTATCTTATGAGAGGATTTTAATGCTATTAGATGTATGATCTTTATTTCATGAGCATTATTTTATATACTATGGATTTGTTTACTTTTGTATGTTATGGGTTTTGAATGTAAGCGTTGTCACGTACCTTAGAGGATGTATGTGTTAAGTGTATTTCACTTTACTTGTTATTAATTACACTTTAAAAAAAAAATTGTTACGCTTCCATTGTGTTCGTGTTGTCCTCTAGGGTTGCCTGGCAGGGGTGTTACACATAGTATCAGAGACCAAGTTTAAACATTGGGTGTTTTGGGATAATGTTGGACCCATTAAGTTGTTATTTGCATAGGATTTAAGTTGTGTTACCTTGTCTTATACCTTGGTATGTCTATGTAGGAACATGCCACCTAGGTGAGGTCGCTGCAGAGGTCATGGTCATGGATGAGGAGGTGGTCATGGAGGTATTTAGCAAGATTCACCTACCCATGTTCCCCATGACTTAGATTGTGAGGAACAACAGGATTTCAAGAATTCCTTGGGAGGCGGTGACTAGAATCAGGATCCACCAGGGATTGCGGGTGCTCAATTGCATCGATTGTTAGAGGAGACTCTTGGTCACCTTGGGATGAAGAAAAATAGAGATCATATTAATATTAGTGAAAGAGAGGTTCCAGCACAGCCAGAGGCGGTTACAACCGCTCATATGAGAGACCTACTTAGAGCTTGTCTACCAACTTTTGATGGTTCTGGCAATGGACTAGAGGCTGAGACATGGTTGATAGACCTAAACCGATGTTTTTCTATGCACCCTTACAGTAGCAACACTAATGCTAGATGTGCTATCATGCACTTGCGATACTTTTCATCTACCTAGTGGAGATTGGAAGAGCATAAGCTTCATATTGACATTAATTCTATTTCTTGGGATATGTTCATTGAGAGGTTTAGAGCTAGATTCCTATCTGATCATTAGTGAAAACATCGTGGAGACGAGTTTCATGCTCTGTGATAAATGGCCATGTCAATGGAACTATATGAGTGTTGATTCTACGAGCTCAAACAGTTTACTGGTATTGGTGACGATGAGGGCATGCTTGTTCAACACTTCATTAGGGGCTTAAATGCTTGGATCAGTGGTGGTGTTTGGGTTTTCAAACCCAAGACCATGGAGACAACAATAGAAAAGGCCAAATTGGTGGAGGGTGATTTGGCGAGGGTGTTGGGTGGACATACTAGAGTGCAGAAAGGCAGTGCTTCAGCTATAGGACCTAGTTCATGTAGTGGCTAGGCTCAGTGAGCTGGACCACCTAGGACACAACAAGTGCTTGCATAGAGTGGTCAACATCAAAATTCATAGGGGAAACAAAAGAATTTATAGCCTAGATAGGGAGACATATATCAGTTAGGGGGTGATAGGAACTAGAGGCGAAACAAATTCCCCAATTATGAGTAGTCGACATAGAGTACATAGTCTACCTATAATATGGGTAGCATTTAGTAATCAAGTACGTCTCTTGGAGGTAGAGGATTCGGCAGGGGTACATGATTTTTTGCTTGTGGCCATCAGGGTCACATAGCATGACTGTGTTCCAATAAGGGCACGTAAGGTTATACTCAAAGGCCAGTGGAGTTAGAGCCTACTGTTGGTGATGTGGGTAGAGGTCATCGGGTATTTTCTATGATTGACAACCAACAAGTTGATCATTAGAGCATAGTGGTAGAGACTTTGGGTATGTTACAGGGTAATAGAGATACCATTTTATTTGATTCAGGAGCATCAAATTCTTTTATTTCATCATCTATGATGGTGCATTGTAGACTGAGGGCAGTTAAGCAGGACATTAGGTGGCAGGTCGAATTGGCCTCTGGTGCTAAAGCTGTAGCACATTCCCTAGTACATGATTGTATATTGGAGATTCGATCCTTTCACACTATAGTAGACCTCCACATTATACCATTGGGGTTGTATGACATCATCTTAGGGATGGATTGGTTAGAGGCTCATAGAACTGTTATTGACTGTCGATGCAAGTTGATTCGATTGATGTATCTGGTAGGGAGGTTGAGATAGTGGGAGTTCAGATACCCAAATCATTGAGGATGATCTCGAATATGCAGCTGAGGAGATGTGTACATTAGGGATGTCAATTCTTTTTAGTGATAGTAGATGAATTGGAGTTGGGAGATAGTGAGGAGAAGGTTTCACTTGATAGCCACCCCATACTTCAGTATTATGCAGATGTGTTTCCTGATGAGATTCTAGGAATGCCACCTCAACATGACATTGATTTCAAGATTGATCTTATACCTGGATCCGAGCCTATTTCATGATCTTTGTATCATATGACTACATAAGAGCTTAAGGAGATCTGCTTGTAGCTGGAGGAGTTTCTAGAGAAGGGTTTAATTCACCCTAGTGTTTCACCTTGGGGAGCACCAATAATTTTTGTGAAGAAGGATGTATCTCTCTGTTTGTGCATAGACTACCATTAGCTAAATAAAGTGACAATCAAGAACTGATATCCCATACCTAGGATCGATTACTTATTTGATCAGATCAAGGGTGGTATGGTCTTTTCAAAAATTGATCTTAAGTCAGGTTACCATCAGCTATGCATATTTGATTCTGACATTCATAAGATGACTTTTCACACTCGTTATGGTCACTACAAGTTCACAGTGGTACCATTTGGGTTGACGAATGTGCCATCTGTGTTCATGAGCTTGATGAATGGAGTCTTTCGCATAAATCTTGATAAATTTTTACTTGTATTCCTTAATGACATATTGATCTATTCCAGGACATTAGAGGAGCATGAGGAGCATCTGAGGTAGGTTTTGTAGTGTTTGAGAGATAATCAATTATACGTAAACCTATCCAAATGTGAGTTATTTAAGACTGAGGTTAAGTACCTTGGACATGTGATATCAGGAGAGGGTATTTTAATGGACCCTATGAAGATCCAAGTGATCATTGATTGGACTGCACTGACTAATGTGACAAAGATACATAGTTTCATGGGATTGGTAGGTTATTACATACACTTTGTTTAGGGTTTCTCAAGGATAGGACATCCTATCACTTCTCTTCAAAGGAAAGGGAAAAGATTCATCTTGTTAGAGTAGTGTGAGGCATCATTTTCAGAATCTAAAGGAGAGGTTGACCAATGCACCGATTCTTTCGATACCTGACCCTACTAGAGATTTTGTTGTCTGTATATATGCATCTTTGGAGGGGTTAGGAGTAGTCTTGATGTAGGATGGTCGAGTTATTGCGTATGAATCTCACAAACTCAAGGATCATGAGTTGAATTACCCCACTCACAATCTTGAGTTAGCAGTAGTAGTACACGCTTTGACAAGATGGAGATATTTCCTTTTGGGGCATAGATTTGATTTGCATAGTGATCATCAAAGCCTACAGTACATCTTCACATAGCATAATCTTAATGCTAGGAAGAGGTGATGGATGGAGTTCCTTTGCGAGTATTAATTTGAGGTGAAGTTCATCCAGGGGAAGGAGAATGTAGCTTCTGATGCTCTCAACAAGAAAAGAAATGAATTGTCAGAGGTGACTCTTGGTGTGGATTTGGGGAGTCAGATTCTTTGTACACTTCCTATAGATAGCTAGTATTAGGAGATGAGATCAGAGATAGAGACAGGAAGGACTCTTGAGGGTAGATTCTTAGGTTATTCTCTAGAGTTAGATGGTTTGTTGAGACACATGGGACACATTTATGTTCCATCCTCTAGAGATATTTGTACCTTGGTTATGATAGAGGCACATCGGGTACCTTATTCAGCTCATCTTGGAGTGAAGAAGATGAATGCCAATTTCTGACAACTATACTTTTGGGCAGGTATGAAGCAAGACATCGTTGACTTTGTGTTGAGGTGTTTGGAGTGTCAGTGAGTGAAGGTTGAACACCAGCATTTGGTAGGACTTCTACAACCACATTTGGTGCCAGAGTGGAAATGGAATATAATCTCGTTGGATTTCATTGTTGGGTTACCCAATTCTTCGTGACAACACAATGTCATTATGGTGATGGTGTATAGGTTGATAAAGGTAGCACACTTCTCATCTTTCTACTCATCTTATAATGCTTCATTCATTGCTAAAGTGTTCATGGGAGATATTATTAGGTTGCACGGTATTCCTTGTTAGATCATTTTTTATAGGGATCCTGTGTTCACCTCAACTCTTTGGATGTCATTGCAGCATGTGATGGGGATGCAGTTGAACTTTAGTTCAGCATATCACCCTGAGAAAAATGGATAGACTGAGAGGGTCAACCAAATCCTCGAGGATATGTTATGCATGTATGTGACTGACCAGCAAACACGATGGGAGGACTATCTCCATTTAGTGTAGTTTTCTTATAATATTAGCTATCAAAGTTTGATTGGTATTCCTCCTTTCCACGCATTGTATGGATGAATGTGTTGGAATCCTTTGAGTTGGGATTAGTTAGAGGACATATTTCTATTGGGTCCTGAGATGATTTAGGATATGGAACATCGGGTGATCCAAGTCAAGGAACATTTAGTTGCAACACATGATAGGAAAAAAGAGTATGCATATGCACATCAGGTGGACCATCAATTTGAAATAGGTGATCGAGTCTTTTTGCAAGTGCATCCGTGAAAGAGTCCAATCTGATATAGAAAGGGCTCTAGGCTTGCACCTCACTTTGTCAGGCCATTCGATATACTTGAGAAGATTGGACCAGTAGCTTACCATCTTGCTTTGTCGCCTAGTCTCTCGTGCATACATGACATATTCCATGTTTCAGTACTCAGGCCTTACCAAATTGATATATCTCACATACTTGAATGGAATTCCTTACAAGTAGAGGACAAGCAGCTGGCTTTGGAGCCCGTGGCCATCACGCAGCACGGGAGACTCACCCTCAAGGGTTGAGATATTGAGCAGGTTAGGGTCCAGTGGCATCCGAGAGATGATACATCATCTACCTAGGAGGATGCGACTAGGATGAGGGAGCTCTATCCCTATTTTATCATAGGCTTCCAGGAGTAAGCCTAATCCTAGGGGGGAGGATGTAGCACCCCTCCGATTTTGTAATGCCCCGCCACACAACCCTAGAGGAAGTTTCAATTCACTACAAATGCGTACTAATTTTTTTTTAATCGAAATGAATTATACATACATGTTCACCTATAATTGACAACCTCCCCTAAGGCTATGTAACCGAGATTACTTAATTTCCCATTAACATACATCATCTATAATACATTGCATTAAATAACTCAAGAATGACATTCATTTAACATAAGTAAATACAAGATAAGAATAGATTAACCATCACATAATTCCATTACATAAACCATTACAAGATTACAATCCTCATTCCCAGAATGAGTCAAAATACATAAGAGTAATAATTACAAGATCCACCTCATAACAACAAGAGGGGTAAATACAACTGATACAAGAAGAATTACAACAGTACAAGAAGAGAATAACAATATCTGCAAGCTGTCCAACTGGATGTTTCGCTTCCACGAACTGAAGAACAAAGGGGGACCCAACGATTTTGGTGCATGTTCCACCCAACCTAGTGGTACCCGAAGGCCCACCCCCCATGCTAGGAGATAGTAAAAATACAACATGGACAAGAAATCTACTACCTCTAACCAAAGGCCGACTCATACTGACACATACTGATATAACCAAACAAATGCAATACACAAGTACAACTCAATTACAACATAAGTACAACACTAACATCACTGACATAGATCACATTGCTTCCAAACATAAAATAGATCAAGTATGTTCAAAGAACCATACACATATAACAATAAACAACAGTTGTCCTAGATAGAGTGTCATCGCATAGTAGTCATGAGATCTCCTCTGGGCATTCTTCATAGGCTCCAGCATAGGTAATCCTGGTGACCTCAACCGAATCCCAGCCCTCATACACACTCATGCGGAATCAACTACCTCTCGTATGGACAAGATAGTTGATCTTGCCATTCCAAGCCTTCCCACTCATCCCAAGTCTAAACAAGCCCTTGTGTCTATGAGTGAGGTAAAATTATCTTGATTAGTGAGAAGTTAGTCCTAATCTTCTAAGTACATTATTTTAATTATCACTTATTAAAAACACTTTCAAAGGTTACCCGATTTACCTCTTTGGGCTCTGGCCCCTAACAAAAGCCACCCTTCTAATGGACAACACACAAACATCTACTCACCAAGGGAATCACAGGTGTATACTACTTGGGCATCAAAACCACTCCCACACAAGGAGAAAACAAATACTATAATTCACTCCAAACATCACAGAGGCAACAAACACATGTAGTCCACTCCTTTCATAGGAGGTACAGAACACCCTCGTTGGTGGAAATCGAGTAAAACCTGAAAAGATGCCATGCACTACCCAAGGGAAAACAACTGGATGGCATAAAGATTCAAAAACCCTCATCCTCTAAGTTCTTCTGGAAGATTTACAATTTAGGACTAACACTAAATCCCAAAATCCACAATGCAACTCGATGACATAGCTACAACAAGCATTCAAGTCCTCAATCAAATCTATCATTTGGATTTCCTAAATCCATACTCATTCAATAGAAACAATGACAAAGTCAAGCATGATAACAGGGTTAACACACTACTCAAAACTAGACTCCAAGGGCAACTCAAGTATTATAGAACTGAATAACTCAATCTCTCCTAATCTAGGAGATGACAATAAAAAATCCCACTCCAACACTTGGAGGAAAACAACTCAAATAAATCTACCCAAGGAAAAACGAACATTAACTAACATGGGAATGACCCACATTCACTAGAAGACTTCTGAATGTATAAATACAATTACCCATTCCCAAAACATTTACAATAAGGGAAAATAATTTAATATTGCATTGATAATGAAAAACACTATGTTCAGATATATTAAATCCACATTTCTTCTTAACGCTTCTCGTAGAAAATAAATATTATCCTTATAAATCTTCACTAAAACGCAATAATTTCATCATTAAAACAAATACTTTTGCAACATTATCCAATCATGATCAATAAAAGATTTTCGTTAAATTTGTTGTCTAACTACATGCATGTGTTAACTTGTCTAAACTAATCATCATTTACATATATATATATATATATAATATTCTAGCAATGACTAAACATACTTATGTAATTTAAATTAATACTTTATGTTAAAAGTAATACTTGCATCTTATTCAAATAAGGAAAAAGAAACTTTGTTAAAAAAATATTATAGTCTGATCATTAAATCATTCTGGAAAAATCTATCACCATTTCTCCTAAAAATTACAAATACTAATAAATATATAAATAAATACATATACTAAATGTATAATATATATATATATATATATATATATATATATATATATATATATATATATATATATATATATATATATATATATATATATATATATATATTTATTTATTTATATAAAATTAATATAAATATGATTAATATAAATTCCATTATACCTGACACATTTCCCGAGCTACCTCGGACTACGAACAACACATAGACGTCCGAATTTAAAAAGTAAATTTACATTCTAAAACAAAACTTATAAACTTAAAATATTTAATAAAAAATACATATAAAAAAAAATACAAATTAAAAAAAATTAAAAAAACAATTTAATGGTGGGCCGGGCTTACTCGTACTTGCGGACAGAGTTTTGTGGGCACCGGGGGTACTATGTACCGGCCGAACGCACCACAGGTCGCGTGGGGGCCGGCGCTGTCATGTGACAGCGCATCCCCCAAAGGGTGGGCACGCTATCCCATGACAACGTCCCTCCCACTATACCATGGTTGCAGCCCTCCATAACATTTTTTGTTTATATATTATTTTTATTTTTCATTTTTTAGAAACTTTTGTATTAACAACTTTATTTCGTTATATATTTTCATTTTTTTTTAATTTATACACAGATTCCAAAAAAAGGTAAAAAGGGAAAAACTGCCTTTACACAAGCACGTTTTTCGAGACAAAAGTCTTAACCACAGAGTATTAACAGACTTAAGGATTTAAATTGTAGATATATATTTTTATAAAATATATGCAATCCATATAATTTAAATATAAATATATATTTAAATTTATATATATAATTTTCTTTTAACCAGAATTCCTAAAACAAGAAAATTTGAGAAAATATTAAAAAACCAGTAATAAGAAAATTCTTCAAATTTCCAGAATTTCCTTCCAATATACAATAAGGTATAATTTTAATTTCCTACAATTTATTCTTATAGATTTTAGAAAAATTTAAACAAGAACTTTGTACAAGATTATTTTTTTGTTGATTTTCAATGTAATTTTTTACAGGGTTTAAATTTGCACTACAAATCTGATTGTTTTTCAAAATAGATTTTCCACAATAAATCCTAAATGTTTGAGAACATTTTAAATTTAAATTTAAACAATGGATCTACGGTTTTGTATACTAAATAATCTCCTATAGTCAATTTATCAAAATTTCCTCAACCATTAAATTAAAAATTTAAAATAAACATCAAGTATAAAACCTGGAATGTGATGCTACAGAAGATGATGAAATTTCTTAATAGAAGCCTCCTCCAAGCTTTTCCTCAAAAGTGCAACCAATTCCAATTCCAAAATCCAAAATTTGATTCAAACCCTACTTGTGCAATTTCTTCAAAAATTCTCAAATTCCTCTGAAAATATCAATCCTTCCAAAAACCTCTCTCCCCAAAAATTGAAGCATGCATTCACATTAAACTAAAAATATCTAATCTAACCCTAATTCCCTTTTGCATGCAAAATAGAGAATTAGATATTTTCTTCTTTTCCAATTTTCGAAAACACAAAATTGAAATAAAATACAATTTTCATTTCTTTTCAATTTCTCTTGATTTAATTTAATTTAATAAACTTAATTAATCAATTTTAATTATTTAATAACTAAATTTAACCCTTTTTAGATTAAAATTTAATTAATTAAATAAATCAAATTTCATTAAAAAATTTTAAACAAACATCATAGCATAATTTTAAATTTAATTTTAAAATAATCACTATTTTTTTTTCAACGCAATTATTCTAAACATTAAACAAATAATAATGCATCTAATAAAATCACATAACATTAAATCAAATAACTATGACTCACAAAACATGACTAACGACACACTAATGCTAGGGCGTAGACCTGACACATGTTACCTAGTTACTATCTCCCTTTTCAACTTAACCATTGGATCGACACGTTCAAACCTGTGAAACCAGGTGGAGTCGATGTCATGTACCTGCAACCTGAAACCAAGTAAACAACATAATATAGTATATCTAGTATATAATACACACCGTGAAGAAGAAATCACGGATTCGTAGGGTGCTCGCAAGCGAGTGAAGCGAAACTATCCTCTTCACCAATCCACTCATCAAAGACTGACATTACATCATAATCAGAAATCACGTAATACAATATCTCAAGCTAACTCTACTAACATCAATAATCCATAATGCATGTGAAACAATAGTCAGATAATCCACATCACACAATAATCAATGTCGCTCAATAGTAGTGATCAAAACAAAAACAACAAGGTGTGTCCAGTATAATAGTAGTTGCATCCCAAACATAGCATAAAGAAAACACACAAGAAGCAAAACGAAGGGGTATTACATATTTTCTTATGTTTTCAGGTAGTGCTTTTATTTTGATAGACTATGATACTATGTTGTTATTTGATCACTAACATTGGACCGATGATGGTTTTTTATATTGAGATGTGATGGTACACTATATGGATGATTATTTATTATGACATGCTTTCTAGTTATCATAGTTGTTTATTTGAGTTGATATTGATATATACTCATCTGTAGTTAATTGATGTTTTAGTTTCGTCAGTTTTAATGTGACACTATATTGGTGAAGGGAACGAGACTGCATCACTCACTTGCAAGCGCCCTACGATTTTATGATTTTCTCTTCACGGTGTGATTGCTCATGATCTATATACATGTATGACATATGTTTTGATTGTAGAATTGCAAGTACAGGATACTGAATCCACTTGGATTCATAGGTTTGAGCATGTCCATTTCCCAACGAAATAGTTGATTGAGAGATAGTAATAGGGTTTCCTTGTCAAACCACAACCCTAGTCATAGTGTGTCATCATCCTTGTTTTGGTCATGCCTTTTTGTCATGTTGTTCCTATTTGCCTTATCGTTTAATTATTTTGCAAGGTTTTCTCTATGGGAAATTAATGTTAATTAATGTTTATTACGCTTTTTATTGATTATTTATTTCATCGTGATTAATGTTGTTAGAAGCTTTTAATTTGATTTAATTTATTTTGTAAAGTAAATTAAACTTTGAGATTAAAATTATTTTATAAAGTGATTAAATTAATTAGATTAAATTTAATTAGAAATTAATATGTGATCTTGAATTATTAAATGCACAAATATCTTGTAAAAATCTTAGGGGAAATATCTGTGATTTGGTTGGAAAGATATTTTATTTGTGACATGTGTTAGAAAAATTAAACACTATTGTTGGGAATTAATTCCCAGAGAGAATAACTGCATTAACTAAAAGAGGAAAGAGGCTACTTCACGGGAATGAAAAGATATTTTTAGGGGGGTTGAAAATTGGAAGAGGTTGTTGAAAATCGGGGAAGAAGCTCTCGGGAAATTTTGGCTCTAGTTTTATTTTTCAACTTTCTGGAAAGAGGAATATGTGGAAGAAGCTTTGATAATATTGGAGTTTGAAGGCGAGGCTCTACTTCAATCTTCATTTCTTCAAACATCTGAAAACATGTTCTTTAATTGTTTTTATTTATTTGCAAATTGGAAAGGTTGCCTATACAAAGAAGAATATTTTATTTGTTTAGAAGCTTTATTATATTTTGAAAGTTTGAAAGATTGTTGTGTTTGGAAAATTGTCGTGAAAATTTTAGAACCTCTGTAGGAAATTGATTTAAAACAAAAGAATACCCAAAAGGATTTTATAGAGAAATTTGGAAAACCTATGTAGGAATGGATTTAAAATCTTCTTGTCAAAATTTGTGGAAAATCTTGTTTGTATGGAAAAGACCTTCCTATAGAAGATTATTGTTATGGTTTTGTTTTCACAATTAGTTTTATTTGGCTTGAGAAATTGAAAACATCCTTCTGTAGATTTTTTTTGTAAAAATTGGCTTTTCTGGAAAATTTTGTAAAACTTCTCCTATAGAGAAATTTGGAATATATACATATATACATATTTGTATATATTTATTTTTTCTGTTAAAAAATTATATTGAAATACCAGCCAGAAGAACTGCATGACAATTTTGAAACATCAAATCATAGGAAATTTTGTTTAAATTTTTTTTATAGTTTAAAAGTTTTGGGGCAGGCACTTGGCCTGCCCCCATAGCCACCCATGTGGGGAGTCAACGCTATGAAGGCAGCGCATAGTCATCGTTCCCCCACCTATGGGGTTCGGCTATGTATGTTAATACAACCTGAGTTTATTTTAATGGCGTGCCCTTTTAAGATTTCGTCTGCCCTTTATTTTAATTGACTTTAATATAAAGTTTTAAATTTATATGATATAATATATATTTATATATATATGTATATATATGTAAGTGTATATTAATATATATTTAAATATATATATTTTTAAATAATTTTTTTATAATAGGTGCATGCAAATGCACAAATTAGATGATTTAAAATGACATGATTTTTAAAGGGAAAATTGATTTTTATATTGATGTAATTGGGAAATTGAAGTAAACAATTAGATTTTATTTCTTTATTGTCTATAAATGAAATTGCATTAAGTTGGATTATTTAGAGCAATGTATTATTATTTTCTTGAAATGGAAATTGGATTTAGGAAATCCTAATGTTAGTTCATATTACTTGCCTGAATTGCTTATTTAATTATGATTTCTTCTTTTCACGTAAGTTGGGGAAATCTGTTTGTTGTGATTTCGTAAGTCTTCCAGTTGTTGCATTATAATTGGTGGTTGTTGTATTTATGGTTCAGCCCTTTGTTTTACTTGGGTAGTGCACTTGGTTGTAATTCAGTTTAAGCACCTAGTTACTATGAACAGGATATGTTACCTCTTGTATTATGGTAAGGATTTATTATCTGGTTTTCATGCACTTTATTTACCCTTGGTTTAATGATTAGATCCTTGTGTTTTCAGTAGGGGAGTGGATCTCAATGGGGGCTGGCGCACAAAGTAGTGCTAGGGTAACTCATGTGAGAGCTAGTTAATTTAGTGAAAATTAAATAAAAGTATTACGGGAAAGGGTAGCTTAAAATATATAACTTGTTAATTGTGCCTCGCTCATGGGCTCAAGGGCTTGTTTAGACTTGGGATGAGATGAGAAGGCCTGGAATGGAAAGATCATTATCTTGTCCCTTTGAAAGATATTTGATTTTGCATTGGTTTGCATGTAGGGTCGGGGATCGTGAGAGGCTACCAGGGTAACCCAAGATGGGGGCCGAGTCCTAGGAAGATCTACCAGGGCAACTCATGCTACTTTGTGATGACACTCCTCCTATGATAATAGTTTGTATTGTTTAGTTGTTATACTTGATTCTTTTACTATGGAAGCAATGTAGCCTTCATGTTATGGATTGTACTTGTATGATTTAGTCTTGTGATTTGCCTGTGTTTAGAGGTTGTTGGTTTTGCCTAGGAAGCCCTTTTACTATCTCCTAGAATGGGGGGTGGGCCTTTGGGTACCACTTGGTTGGGTGGAACATGCACCTTACATAATTGGGTTTCCACTTCATGTTCGAGATGGTAGGATCTTCTAGATTGGAGAGCTCACATGTTCTAGTTATTTTGTCCATATCTTATGTTTTATTGGTCCAGTTGGATATATAAGTATATGTACTACTCCTCATTTGTGTTCGAGGAGGATCCTTGTATCATTGTAATTGTAATTTTATTTGTATGATCTACCTCATTTTGGAGATGAGCCTTGTAACTACTATATTGAATGAATGCAATCTATGAATGATTCTTTAATGTAATTTTTATCTTATGAGAGGATTTTAATGTTATTGGATGTATGATCTTTATTTCATGAGTATTATTTTATATGCTATGGATTAGTTTACTTTTGTATGTTATGGGTTTCAAATGTAAGCGTTGTCGTGTACCTTAGAGGATCTATGCATTAAGTGTAGTTCACTTTACTTGTTATTAATTACACTTTAAAAAAATAAATTGTTACGCTTTCATTGTGTGTGTCATTCTCTAGGGTTGTGTGGCGAGGGGATTACAAATTGTCGCCAATACATGCACATTTGATTCAGAAGAAGAGGTGGAAGGGGTAGACTTAGGACTCTTTGCTTTAGGATAATCTTCCTTAAGTACTTCCATCTCAAGAGTAGCCTTTGTAATAGGCACTATTGAACTAGATGTCAATACATTAGAAGATAAAAAAGGGATAAGAATTTTAGGAGTAGGAGCAACTGAGTTTTGCCAGTAGCTACCATTTCACATAAGTGTATAGCATCAGGTTCATCCTTGATTGTGATTACTTTATTATTAGCAACAAATTTCATAGAACAATGCAAGGTATAAGTGACTACTCCCAAAGCATGAATCCATGGTCTTCCCAAGAGAATATTATAAGGTAATGGTCCTACCATAACATATTCTAGGGTGGTATAGTAATAGGTCCCAACCTTATATGTAAAATTACCGTGCCTAAGGCTTGTCGATCGACATTATTGAATCCACAAATCTACAAAGAAGAAGAAGCAAGAGAAACCGAATAAGTTTTTATTTTAGGTAACAACTCAATGCTACATATGTTGAGTGTCAAAGGTCAATATAAATGAGAGCACGTCGAATGCTAATATTATTAATGTAAACTTTTTTCATTGAAGGATTTGCTTAATTTTGTACTTTTAAAGGTGGTAATTCATGTGGATAGAACATTATTTATTGAATCCACACACATATGATCTATCAACACATTAAATATGTCGACCTAGTAAAAGAATGCAAGAGAATATTTTTCAAGGCTTCTGGAAGCATACCTTGGTAAATAGGAGTAGTCTGAAGAAAATTCCAAAGTGAGATCTTGGCGGGAGTAACATGAAGTTATTCGACAAGATCATACTCACTCGGTGGCTTAGCTACAAGTTGATTAATATTTTGTTGGTTCATTCTATTATCATAGGTATGGTCTACTACTAGATATAAGAGGGAGGCTTAGATTGTATGAGTCTTGTGTATAGGTTTGATGTATCACTCATGACAGGGACCCCACAAATAGAATGATTTTTTTTTGAGATGGTCTAGCTCGAGTCATGTAAATGATCAGTCTCTTAAGCTTTTTAGGGGTGGAAGAGACTACAACCACATTTAAAAACTCTTCAACTTGTGAAGAAGAAGTTTATTTATTGTATTTTTTAGTAAAAGTAGATTCCCCTAAGAAATCATCTAGGGAATCATCCAACATATCAAAATCTTTTTTAGGGAAAATATTATAAAAAAACATTAAAATTTTAAAGAAAAAGATTCAAAATGATTTCATTCACATTGGGTTCACCAAAATGTAAAGGAGGGGATTTTCTACCCTCAAGATGATGGGGTCTTAAGAAGAAAATAACCCTTGGTTACCTTCAGGATCAAAGCTCAAGTGACAAGATAAAGAATAAAGAGTATTTGCATAACTTAATTAAATAAATACTAAGCTACTAATGGAAAGAATGATTAAATTACTTAATAATAGGAACTGATAACAAAATTAAAACTTCTAGTATACAAAAATAGAAAGGACATAACTCAAATATTTTACCCTCAATAGGATTAAGCCTCAGTCATGAATGACAACATGTCACGGGGATTTTTTCACCCCATGCTATCATCTCTGGTAAAACAAAGAATAAAATCCTTAAATATGCAATATCTAACTTATCAAATTCGTACATCTGCACACAAAACAAAGAGGGGAAAATGTTGGGGGTTGTTTCAATGCTTACCTTAGTCAAACCTTCATTTTGGTGTTCCTAACTCCATGGACAACCAAATAGATATAGATAGATAAAAAATCATGAAATATAAAGACATGTGATAGAAACAAACTGTTGCAAGTATGAAGGTGTTTTCATTGATGTCAACTAGTTAATTGGTTGCTATTGTCTTGGGGAACCCATTCATTTCTTAGGTCTTTTTGTAGTAGATTTTTTGTTCTCCCTATATCTTTGGCCCTTTTCTCCTCGATAGCTTGGTAGAATTTCTGACAACTTTCAATGTTAACATTCCATTTTTCTATAGCTGAATTGACCTACTTTGACCATCTATTTATTTCCCTAAGGGTGAAGATTGTGTCATTGCAATCTTCCAGATTTAGGAGACTTGAGTTTAGGAGAAATTTTTTCTCTTTTAATCATTTTCGATGTGTTGTTACCCATCATGATGTTGATTGCAATGGGGTGATGGTTCGATAAGGTCCAAGGTGATACTTTAACCCTATTTTTAGCCCCTTCCACTTGGTCAAATATGAATATTTCCTTATTTTCATAAAATCTATCCAGTCTACAGTAGATCCTTTTGTTGCTAATTTGCGGGTTACACCAAGTATACCATATAGTTTTATTTTCCTTTTTATCACCCTGCAAAGGGTCTATGACTTTGATTTTAATTTTTCATTTTCTAACAAAAGAGTTTTTCATTCCCTTTCCACCCCATATCAATCCCTCTAGATTTATCTTCTGCATTTTCCACCATATTGAAGTCCCCTCCAATAATCCAGAGAATTTCCTATAGTTTACTTAGCCAATCCCATAGCTCACACCTTAGCTTGTATTCATTTTGTGTGTAAATGGAACAAATGCCAAACACTTGGTTATCCTTTTCTAAGAAAACCCACACTGCCCTATTGTAGGGAGATACTTTATGGAACCTCACCAATTTATCCCATTTGTTAGTGAAGAGGATAGAAACACCTCCTTTCCCTTTCTCATTCTTGGTAGCATAGGAGGAATATTTCTATATAAACATTAGGTCAGTCTCAAGGGTATAGTTAACTTCTTTGATTTCTTACAGCATTACAACATCCTTTGATTTTTTCTTGATTGAGAAACCTTCTAATACAATATTTTCTATCAAGGTATTCTAGTCCCCTAATATTCCATAAGATACATTTAATATTAATCTACATCCATATATTGGGTACCTTCATCCGCATTCCTAAACCCATCAAATCATTTAGGAAGACTCCCTTTCCTAGAGTTTTTCCTTAAGAATGGGACAACTTTCACTTTCTTTCTCTGTCTCCTTCTCTTCTTTTCGCCTTGCCATTCATTTATAATGGATCTTTTCCTTTTGTCTAATTGCAATTTGTTTATTTTTTGGGAATCATTCCTATTTGTGGGATCTTCTTTGTTAAAATTCCTATCATCTCTAGTAGGGTCCCCACTATTTTACAGGCCTTGATTCAGTTGGGAGTGGTCAGATAGTTTAGAGGGAGATTCCTTTATAATATTTGGGTTAAATATTTCATTAGATGTGATATTAGAATTTTGATCAAGGGAAATATTTCTCCTATTTGAGCTAAAGTAGCCTAGAGGTTGGCTCAGGTACTCATTAATGCTCTTAGCACATTCCACTCTCTCCCCACCCAACTCAAAAGGTTTTTCCATTCTCTCCAATGCCTCTATTCATGGGCTCAAAACCCCCAAATTAGCATCCTCCAAGATATAAGACATATTACTATTATTTCCCATATTTTCTATGACCAAAATTTTGAATCTCAAGTCATTGTGAAAAGCTTCTGTGTCTCACCCCATTGTCCAGTTACCTATTTACTATTACTATGTTAGGGTAAATTATTGCATACGTGAATGTATTTGGAATTATGACTGGATATATATATGTGATTGCACTTTTCTTATCAAGAGCGAATGTTTATTTAATTTGATGTTAATGGAATGGGAATCTATAATGAATGGTTCTTGAATTTGATATTCTAACTATGAAAAGGTTAATGCAAGTGTTTGTATTGATGAACGACTAACTACCATGAAAATGTGTTTGTAGACACAAGAAAAATGTCCTAAGTCTGTGAGAAACATTTTTCCTTAGTTGTCATCCTCTAATAATTAAATAATTTTAATTATTTAATTATTTCTGATCATATTCCTTTATTAATTAAATAATTATTTAATTATTTAATTAATTCACTTTCTAATCTCTATTCTATCCTGATCAATTAAAATAAATTAATTGCATCACTAATACCCCTTTCTTCAATAATTAAATAAATCATTATTTATTTAATTATTTATCTTTCATCACATGTCTATAGCTAGGTAATAATTATTATTTGACCTTTTATTATTTTATAATTAAATAATTAATGAAATTAATGAAATTATTTAATTATGTGTCATTCTTCTCCTTTAAATAATTGATCCAAATGAATTATCCATATTTAATTTCTATCTCCTCCTTTAATTAAATTTATGAATTTAATTAAATCTCCTTTTTCATTTCCTCCAAATAAATTATTTATTTGCCACTTGTCATTCTCCTCCATTTTTGAATAAATTATTTAAAATAAATTATTTATCCCTCCATTTTGGTCAAAGATCCCCTATCATTATTTCATGTCATAGCCTGCATGTCTGTCATATCCGTCAGGCGTCATAGTCGTCAGCGTCATATCTTTTCCATGCATTGCATATTCCAGTTGCATCAATTTTCAACCGTAGATCTTGGCCATCCATTTCGTAACCTCCCTCTCATGAATCCTCATCCGTTGATCTTAGAATCTTTCTAGAAGATCAATCTTGTGTGTCCATTCGAATGGTTGTCTATAAAAGCAACCTTCCTCCTCCATTTTTTATTTAACAACTATTATCTCCAACTTTCTTGCTTGCTATTTGCAGGTATTTACACAACTTCATCAACAAATCTGAGGGCAAAGATTACATAAGAAGAAAAAGGAGAGACAAGAGAAGTAATCAACCATAATGGAGAGTGTTTCATTTACTTGTTTTTAGTTTATTGCTCTCCTTTATTTATATTCTCTTGTTTGGATTGGAATTTTAGCTTAGATTTGTGTTGGCCATCACTTAGTCTATTCTATTTTATTTTCCCCATCTTACAGTGTTAAGTTGGATGCAGGCTTAGAATCCTTTGAAAGCGAGGGGAAGTATCACTTAGGAGAAGAGCTTATTGAAGTAACCAATAATGAAACCTAATTGATCTTATACACACACACACACACTCACTAATAACATGGTTGAGTCAAGTCATAGACTTTGGGAATTGGTAAGTTATCCTTTAGCATTATGTGTTTGCAATAGAAAGGAACTTGATTTCTGTTTAGTGCTTGGTGCATGCGAGTACTTCTTTATATTTTCATAATTGATTGATGAGATGTACATACACTGAATATACATATATATGTATACATATGCATGTTGATGATAGTCCATATACATGAAGGAACACGTAAATGAGAGTACATAGGTAGACATACCTATGCATGCTTATGGACAGGTTGCTTGTGGGCATGGTTACATCGAGAGGACAATGTGACATGTATATATATAATCACACGTATATATCTACCAATAAGATAGTAATTTTTTATGAATGTGATTGTGTAATCAAATGTATATACATGTATATATGAAATATATACATACATATATATATGCATACATGTATCAATATACACGTATGTAATGACAAATGGTAATTTCCATATGAGTATGCTGACATATGTATACATGCGTATACATGCATATAGGAATAGATATAAGTATATATATGTGTGGTATTAAAATGGGGGAATTAGCAACGTAAATCCAACACACATCAATGAAACGTCTTACATGAAAAAGATTGAAACAACAAGACAAGAGTTGCTATATCTACTATTTAAAATTGTTTCATTGCTCTCTAAACTTAAGGATCCTCAAATTCATGCATGCTCTCAGATCTATTTATGTGTTGTGCATGAATTTATCAGATAGAAAGCTAAGAAATGAGAAGATTTATGAAATGCAAAGCTAAATGCCTACATTAACATGTTTTTGTATTTCTGATATAAAAAGCCAAATGATAATTGAAATAACTGTTGTGTAAATGATGAAAAGATTATTGCTAATGATGAGATGCAATTCTAAATGCAATGTTAGGATAAATATATAAAACTAATGCAATGCTATGATTCTACAAAATATATTTTACATTATAAAATACTACAATGTAAATGCTAAATGAAAACAAAATATTCTAAGCCAATGCTCTCCAAAATGTTAGTATGGTTCCTGCAGCATAAGTTTGTGATAAATTCTCTATATGAAAAGTTGTAGATTGGCCTCCTATTTATAGATTTTTCCAAGCCTTGAGTGGGTGGCAAAGATGGATAGTTGAGATCATGATCCTGGGAGATCAACGGTGGAGAATAAGGAAGTTGGAGGGAATCATGGAGGTTGCTCCATTTGGAAGAGAAAATGTCCAAGTGTCAAAGATCATTAATTGAAGAGAGGAGCCACGTGTCTCCAAATTTTTTCGGAGGTTGTGGATGGGTTTTCCTAATTTAGAAATTAGGAATAATTAAAATCATGTGACATGTGATGACGTGGAGGGTGAGTTGGAGGAGGTTAGAGAATCATGGAGAAATGTGGCAGATTTGAATTAAAGAATTCAAATTTAGTTGAGAGGGAATCCATCAAATAAACAAATTAATTATATTTGTGTAGTTAATTAATTCAAGAGGAAAAAAATAATTTTGGAATAGAAGAATTAAGGTGGTGAACTATACAAATAAATTTATCAATTTAATTATATAAGTAGAGGAATTAAGATTAATTAATTAAATAACTGGTATTTAATTAATTGTGCTCCAAACCATTTTTATGTGTATACATTTTGCCCCTCTTTGAAGTGATGTGCACACATTGCTTCAAAGAAAAATTTGGCAGACCGTGATGATAAATTTTTTGACATGCCTCGGATGCTGATTCACTAGTGATGATTGATGTATGCCCCCTCGGGAGATAAATCGAGGAATTTCTAAATTTTTGATGATTTTTTGAATTATTATGAAAATTTTGATAATTTGATGATTTTATGATGATTGCCTAATTTTATGATGCGAGAACGATTTATCTCCCAAAAATGATGATGAACCTACCAACATTTGATGAATTGATCATTTAAGCCCCTTTTGAAAAATAAAATAAATGCCACTTAATTACCCACTTTACCCACTTAAATAGGTAAAAAGGTGAGAAGGGTATTCGTTTGTGACATTGACATTGTGAGAGATTGGAGAGAGCTAAGATGGATAAGATTTTGCACCACATCCACAGATTCGAGAAAGTACTGCCACCACCAACATCCAGCCATGTATGGACCTTCGGTACGTACCCTGAGAACCATCTTGTGTCAATTTTTGCATTGATTTTCTTTCTTTTTTTTTGCATGTTTTAAATTTTGAATTTTCACACGTTTTAGCGCATAGCTTAGTTTTTTTGGTGCATATAGAATCCATTATAGCGCATAGGATGTATGTTTTAGTGCATAGGGTTATCTTTTAAGCCATAGGATAGATTAGTGCATTGGGTCACTGCTTTAGCACAATAGGTTTATGTTTTAGTGCATTGGGTCACTGCTTTAGTGCAATAGGTTTATGTTTTAGCGCATAGGGGTGTACATGTAGCGCATCAGGTTAATGAAGTAGCACATTTAGTTTCTAGTGCTTATGGTAGGTAGTTTAGTGCATAGATACGTTTTTTTAGTGCATCCATGAATTAGCGAATAGAGACCCTCTTTTGGTGCATCCATGAGATCTTCTAGCACATTGAGTTTTTTAGCACATTGAAGCATTGTTTTAGCGCATAGAGAAAAAATGAATGATTTTGCATGTTTCCTCTGTGTTTTCGATGGTTAATGATCATGTTAGCCAATGATTTGATGTTTTTGAGAGTAGATGATGATTGACCTCATGATATGCAAGGATCAATGAATGATAGGATAGGTGATAATCGATCTCATGATAAGTGAGAATTGATGATAGGATTTTGATGATCAATATCATGACAAATGAGAATCGATGATAGGTTGATTGAATGATAGATTGATAGGCTGATTGATTTATGATGCATTGTAATTATAGGAGGATGACCTTAGAGTTCTATAGATTCGGGCGTGATTCCTGAAGACGTGGAACATGACACCACAGTTGGTCCAGGTGGATCTAGATATCATTGTCCAGTGCGGATTGACTTTGCTTCTTGATATGCCCCAGTAATAGATTAATAGAGGGCTACTTACTATGCTTGTAGAGAGGTGGCACAATGACCATAACACCTTTCACTTGGCAGCTAGAGAGATGACGGTGACACTCGAGGATGTCTACTGTATTATGAGGATTCCTGTTGTAGGAGAGATTTTTGTCTATGACCATGAGGAGCATGGGGGGATAGATGCTCTGAGGAGGGTGTTCCAAGATGTAGGGATCAGTGGTTATGAGATCCCATGGCGAGAGATGGTCACCATGTACTAGCCTCTACCATGTGTGCTTTCTGGATTTATTAGAGGATTCTTATGCCTTGACCATAGGTCGAAGGGGCTATCCGTTGGATGAGGCCGAGTGTTGGAGAGGATGATCATGCAGGGTACCTGATATGCTTGGGGATCTTGTATGCTTGAACATTTGTATCATGATTTACATCAAGAATACTACCTCGGCGGTGCCAATTTGTCAGTAGGTGTGACACTTTTATAGCTTTGGGCCTGGGAGTATATAGAAATTACACGGCCAATGGCAGGGAGAGCTCGTTCAATCGGCTGACCATATGTTTTTGGTTATACAGGGCCACTTGTCCATCATAGGTTAGGAAAGTGGGAGTATTGGAGGTGCATTCTAAATGACATGGACACAGTGATATGGCGACTGTACCTTGATTGCGAGGCATGAGTAGAGAATGATGCAAATATGTCATTCGTATGCCTTTCCAGATATTTGATCAGCCGGACTCCATATGTGATAGAGAGATTCTTGCCAATGAGGGTGCTACATCAGTTTGACCAAGTATAGGGTATGCCCTAGGGAGTGGCTCATTACGCTCATAGGAGGTAGGATATTTCAGAGTGGGGTCCAGTTTTTTCCTATGATGTGGCATGTATAGAGCATGAGGGGTTACAACCATTGTTATGCCATTATCATCTAGAGGTCGTTGATGTGCAGATGACTAATGATTACGCACAATATTTCCACACTCACCCTTTTCCACAGATATCTAGTCCTGATGAGCCTACACTAATTTTGGAGAGGGATGCCAGAGGGCTACAACATGTAGTCAAACAAGGGAGAGAGGGTGGAGATGAGGGTGATAATGAGGGTGAGGGTGAGGAGAGCGAGGATGAGGGTGATGATGGAGGTGATGACGAAGGTGATGATGGAGGTGGGGGTGATGATGGTGGAGGTGATGATAGAGGCGGGGGTGGTAGATGTGGGTCAGTACTGGGCTTCGTAGTACCAAGGAGGAGGAGATCCCAAATACAGGTCGGGCAAAAACACATTAGTATTTGGTTGCCCTCACAATAACAACATGCATAGATTGTTGCCTTGCAGACACAGGTGCATACACTGCAGGCATAGGTACAAACATTGTAAGCACAACTAGCTCAGGCCCAAGGGAAGGTACAAACATAGGTGTAGGCACTAGCGCAAGTATAGGCTCAGGTTCCTACTTTGACCACCAAGAAAGATGCAGTCAGATGGCAGGGGGAGAAGTCAATGGCTATAACAGACATGTTAGAGAGAGTTGTCAAGGGTACCACCATGGAAGACTACCTCCGAGAGGTTCACTGCATAGGATTTTGAGTAGTATAGGGGGAGATATTATGAGGTAGTGCCTACTGAGCAGAGGGTTAGCTATGCGCAGTCATGATCTGGTGGGACGCAGTCTAGGACCACCAGTAGGGGTTTCACACAACCACTTTTGGGGGGGCCATTAGGCAGAGCTCTAGGGGCAGGTCCATCAGGTGCACGAGGTGCAGGAGGAGAAAGTGTTAGAGGGGCAGGTGGTCTAGGTGCAACAAGACTAGCAACATCTGGGGGTAGCACCACATAGTTCCTTTGATGCCATATTTTTGATGTACTTTGACTAATATACTAACACATTGATGTGTATACTGATTTATTCTGAGATATGATAATGATCCCACCATTTTTGATGATGTATCATTCTCATATTGTTGGACATCCTTGTACATTTGACATTATTATTGTGAGGTTTATATGATATGTAGTTACGATGATTGGTCTACATGTTGTTTATATGTTTTTTATGATGGATGGTTATGATGGATGCATTTATTTTCTATGTTCTATTTTATATGCTATGTGATGGTTTATATGCCTATGTGACCATGATGTACGAATGCGATGATGATTCTCTATGTTTTTGTGCTATGATGTTCATTTGATGCTCATATGTTGCTTATTTGATTATATCATGATTATGTATGGATGTCATGATGATATGATCTAATGATGCTTTATGAATGATGTTGTATGTTATGAGATGAATGATGCTTGTATTATGAAGTACGAGATGGATGCAATTATGAAAATGATATGGAATGAACTATATTTTTTTATTTTTCAAATGCATATAAGACCTAATGTATGAATGAATAATCGATGGTATTATGATGATGCCCAGATTATGATGTTATTATGGCAATTGTTATGATGGATGCCTATATGAACGAAAGAATGAATTTATTATGATATTGATGTATGATATGGATTATGAATGATGATTTTATTATGGATGATGCTTTATTGTTGATTTTTTTTTTGCAATGTATCATATGATTTAATGTATGGATAGATGTATGATATGTACAAATGTATGGATTATGAAAATTATTTATTTTTGTATCTATGCAATGCAATACAAATGTAATAGACGCATGGATAAATGGATGATTCTTTGTTTTATAATGCAACTATTATGATGGATGTATGATGATACTTTCTAATGAGATGATATGGAAATGATAATACAAATGAATGATTTTTTGTTATGTCAAGTGTACTCAATCTTTTAATGAGAGATAACATCATGTTGAGAGTTGTCAGCCATGGAAAAATCTATAATGCAAATGAAAAACTAATATGAATGAAATCCTATCTAAGCCATGCAAACCTAACTATGCAATGTTGCCATCCAATTTGTTGTGTTTGGTATCATTATTGAGATTTTTAAAATGTTTTAAGTTAGTACAAACATCAATGGTATAGTTAGACCATGATGACCTGAGTACAACTTCCATACAAATTTCATTGAGTTTTGATAGTGCAAGATAACACAAGCATCTAGGTATAATTGGACTGAGATGACCTGAGCATCACTCACATAAACATACAAGAGTTAATCATGGTCCCATGCAAATTCAAAATATCATCAATGATATTTTGTAGAGCATGTCCCACGACAATTTGCACAGTAATAATGATTGACTCACAAACAATAGACAAAGAAAATATCATTCGCAATCATAGCTTCTCTAGTCCATGAGATCCTTGAGTTGCTCCTGAGAAGTGATAACAACAATCAAGAAACAATAATTGAACATTTGTGCCAACATGATTAACCCATGATTCAAAATATGATCATCCATTGAGATGTGATTTGATTGTATTAATGTTGTTTTGGATGGTCGATTGTTTGATTGATTATGGTTGATGTTCAGTTTGATGTTTAGGGTGATTGTCGTTATCACCTGTTTTTCTTGCTATTTGTTGTCTGTTGGTTTAAGCTCAATGTTTATTTTCCCTTGGTGAGTTCAGGATTTTTCCCCCAATGAGAAACAAACCTATTATTATGGATATGTACAATGAAAACCAAGCCAGGGTGGGACACAACTACAATAACCGGATATGGATATGAAGCTCAATTTATGATAGACGTATATGCACAATGATAGAAAAAAGTGGACGTTCAACACATGTTTCCAAATAGATGGAGAAGTTGATTCATCACAAATAGTGCCTATTTTTCAGGTTTTCACTACTTGTTTTTATTGCACTTTTTCAGATTTTCAGATTTTTTTGTTGTTACCAAGATGCTTGTTTGTCAGGTTTTCATCAAGGCAACATTTTTTTTGGTTTTTCACCTTTTTCATATATTTTTCTCTTTTTAATTTTTTTTGTTTTTACCAAGGTGCCTGTTTGCTAGGTTTTCACCAAGGTAACAATTTTTCAGGACTTTTTCTGAATTTTTTGGATTTCTTTAGGACTTTTTCTATTTCTTCAAGACTTTTAATGATGTGCAATGGATGGATTATGGTTAGAAATTTTTTAGAGGGAGGATATTCATAGGTTCCTCAAATAAATCCACTTCAGGTGTGGATAGTTGATATGCTCCTAATCCATAGGCTGACACAATAACAAAGGGTCTTAGCCAATTTGGTTCAAACTTTCCTTTCTTCTCTCTGTCTTGCTGATTATGTGGGTTTTATTTCAATACCAAGTCACCCACCTGAAATGTTCTTGGTTTTACCTTGTGATTATAACTTCTTGACATTCTCTGCTGATATGCTTTCAGGTGATCAACTACAAGTTGACGACGTTCATCTAATAGTTCCAACTCTTGTAACCTAGATACCTGGTAGTCTTCATCTGGAATGATGTATTTCAATGACACATGAAGTGATGGTATCTCAACCTCAATAGGTAAAATATCCTTTGATCCATAGATGAGAGCATATGGGGTGGCTCCTATTGGGGTGTGGATACCGGTGCGGTATGCCCACAAAGTAGGGTCCGATTGGATATGCCAATCACGTCCAACATCATTAACAATTTTCTTTAGGATTTTCAACATAGTTTTATTTGAGGCCTCTTCTTGGTCGTTCCCTTGAGGACAGTAAGGTGTAGAAAACTGATGTTGGATATGGAACCTTTCACAAAGTTCTTCAATGTCCCAATTCTTGAAAGTTTTACCATTATCGATGTCAATGAATTGAGGAATGTCATACCTACATACGATGTAATTTAGAATGAAGGATGCAATCTGCTTACTAGTGATGGTAGTTAAAGGAACAACTTCAACCCCCTTTGTGAAGTACTCAGTGGCCGTGATTATAAATTTGTGCCCATTAGAAGATGGGTGGATTTTCCCCACAAGATTGAGTCCCCACTGACAAAAGGGCCAAGTTGTTGCAAATGGTTGGATTTCTTGTGCTGGTGCATGTATGAGGTTACCATGGATCTGACACTTCTTTCGTTTCTTGACAAACTAGAAAGACTCCTCCATATTCAACTAATAATACCCCAAACAGAGGAGTTTCTTTGCTAAGATGAGACCACTTGAATGTGTTCCACATATACCCTCATGAACTTCTTGTAAGGTCATTTCAGACTCATCACGTTCCAGACATCGAAGGAGAGTTCCATCAAGACCTCATCAATAAAGTACATCCATGATAAGGGTGTGTCGGGAAACTTGATGGATGAAGTTTCATTTTTGGTTTCATGATAGGTCAGGTAGGAGGGTGTTATCCCTTAGGTAGGTGTAGATCTTCCATAGGTTGAGGTATTAGCATCAAGTAAATGGAAAATAACTTGGGACTCAAGATCATCATAGGCAGAGGTAAACACTTGCTCCACCATGAACTCATAATGACTTTGTTTTTTTGGAATTTGTAACAAAGAGGCAATAGTGGCCATAGCATCAACAACTTTGTTGTCTATTCTTGGGATTTGATAAAATTTGATGGTAACAAAATATTTCTTAAAGTCATCAATCATCCTTTTGTAGGACATCAGTTTTTCATCCTTGGTCTAATAATCATCATTGACTTGATTTATGATTTGTTGGGAATCTTCGTAGACTTGTAGCTCTACGATTTTCCACTCTACAAATTTCTTGATGTCAATGATGAGTGCTTCATACTCCACCATGTTGTTGGTGTAGGGGAACATTAGTCTGTATGATTTTGGAATAGCATGACCTTGAGGGGTGACAAAGAGAATTCCAACTCTTGATCCGTGTTGAGTATATGATCCATCAAAATACAATACCCACAGTTTTACTGCTATGGTAAATACATCAACATCTGGAAACTCAATGTGTAGAGGATGATCATCATGTAATGGTGTGTCAGCTGGTTCATCTTCAATGGCTTGTCCTTTGATAGCTTTTCTATTGACATACTGGATGTAAAATTCACTCAGTATCATTACCCACTTTACCAATCTTCCTGTTAGATTTGTCTTGTTGAGTAGATATTTCAATGGATCAATTTTGGCTATTAACTTGATGGTATGAGTCAGCATTGTAGGCATTGAAAAATGTCCTAAGTCTATGAACATCATTTTTCCTGGTCATCATCTTTCAACAATTGAATAATGTTTGATGATATTCCTCTATTAATTAAATAGTTTTTAATTATCCCATTGATTCACCTTCTCATTTCTATCATGATCAATTAAAGTTATTTAACTGCATCACTAATATATCCCTTTCTCCAATAATCAAATAAATTATTTATTTAATTATTATTCTTGCATCCATAGTCAGATAATAATTATTTGACCCTTTATTCTTCTATAATTAAATAATTGATGAAATTATTTAATTATGTGTCATTCATCCCTTTTGAATAAATAATTAAATAATTTAATTATCCATGTCTAATTTCTATCTCCTCCTTTAATTAAATTTATGAATTTAATTAAATCTTCTTTTTCATTTCCTCCAAATAGATAGTTTGAAATAAGTTATTTATCTGCCACTTGTCCCTCTCCTCCATTTTCGAATAAATAATTTAAAACAAATTATTTATGCACCTCTTTTGGTCAAAGATGTCATGTTCATGGCCTTTATTTTTGTCATATCATCTATGTCATAAGCCTTCATGGTTGGTGCAAGAGAACCTAGATCCTGACCCTAACATGACAAGACAAAGGACCTTAAAGGTTCACCAAGGGATTTGAAGACAAGTTCACCAAGTGTTTTAAAGGTTTTTATGTTTTATGCAAAATATGTTCAATTAAGTTGCTTTGTACTCAGTTGTCCTATATGTCATGTGACAAGGGGTGGTAGATAGGTAGTAGATGGCTTTAAGCCATGTATTTTATAGAAATAAGGTATCATTAGACCACTTTCAATAAGTTGGGAAAGCATGGGATCAAAAAGACCAAACATTACAAGTATGTAGTAAAATTGATTAACCAAGATTATGTAAAATGCTTAACCTTGATCTCCAAAAGGTCAGAAGTGGTTCAAATTTCTATTGTAGGGTAGTTGGTCGGTTGTAGGAGATAGTTGGATGTTGCAATCACCATTTATTCATGTAATCTCAAGAGGAGAAGGTTGTTCTTTGGTTCTAATAAAGAAAAATCACTGTGGCAAACACTGATCACTATTTCTTCCTTTAGTTTTCTGAACTTTGCTCCTTGATCTGAGCCCGTACAGATTCAAGATGCCTTGAGGCATTGAATGATTGTTTATTCATGTGTTTATCTTCTTTCATGTTTTTCTTGGGGGCTTAATTATTTTGCTTGTGTGACTGGGATCAACAAACTGCAAGGTACCCTGTTTTCTGTGTTTGGAGTTTTGTGGACAGCACCATGACCAACTAACCAATCCACCTATTGTTCTAGACCTATGGCTCAGTGGATTGGTCTATACCATATCTGGTTAAGTGTGTACATACCTTAGGAGATGGAGAAGGAGATATTTCTGCCATGGTGTGTGATCTAGTGCTGATCAGGGGCAGTGAGACCATGAAAATAGGGAACCTAAGGAGTGATTCTGAGAAATAGTGAAAGGAGAGAGATTATGAGGATTCCTTGGGTTAGGGAAGAGTTAAAGTGATGTGTTTGAGGCCATAGGAGGATCGAGAAAGGTTAGGAGTAGGGAATTACCCCTAAACCCTTGCTAAACCCTTGTTTTGGTGAGTGCTTGAGAGGGTTTCTTGGAACAGAGGGTTAGAATCCCTGTAGATGAAAAACATCAATGTAATCTGAGGTTTGGGACCATTTTTTGAGATTGTCCAAGGTGCTTGGGTGAGTGGCCATCGTTGGAAGGGTGGTTCCTTTGGAAAATAGACCAAATGGTGAAGTCTAGAACCGGGTAAGTGTACCAAAAGTTTAGGTTGGTCCAAAACAGTGACCCTTGATTTTCATACATGTTGTGTAACCCTAAAAAGGGTATCCTAATCTCCTTTTTATTTACTGGGTGCTTTGGAAAGATTGGGTGAAATTTGGCCTGTTCTGGTTTTGGGAGAGCTACAAGCGCAGGGTGATGTGTAGGTTGCTAGATGTTAAACCTTGGGGAATTGGAGATTGAGATTTTGTAGGAACCCCTATTTTTGGCATAGCAAATAAGGTTGTCACTTACCTCCACATGAATGGTCTATCATAGCTATCAGGCGTCATAGCCTTCATTGCCTACCTCTTTTTGGTGCATCAATTCTCCACCGTTGATCTAGGCATCTTTCTAGAAACTTGATCTTTGCCATCCATTTCATAACCTCCCTCTCATGCATTGTCATCCATTGATCTTAGAATCTTTCTAGAAGATCAATCTCATTCGTCCATTCAAATGGTTAACTATAAAAGAAACCTTTCTCCTCTATTTTTGATTTAATAGCTAATTATCTCCAACTTTCTACTTACTATTTTGTAGGTATTTGCACATGTGAAGAAACAAATCTAAGGGGAAAAATTGCAAAAAGGAGAAATAGGAGAGACAAGGGGAGAATTTGATTTGAATGCTTTAAGCTTATTATTCTCCATTTGTTTGTATTCTCTTGTTTAGATTGGGATTTTAGCTTAGATTTGTGTTGCTTTCCACTTTATTTATGCTATTTGATTTTACCCCATCTTACATTGGTGCACTTGATGTGAATCTTAAAATTTTGTAGAAAAAATCATTTGTTTTCTTGTTTATTTTTGTTGTTTTGTAGGTTACAACCAAGAATTTGCACAAAATCCCATCATCTTATTTTGAGTACAAAAAATGAGCGCATGAAATCTTCAAAAACTATTATCTGGGTTTTGTAGGCCTCAGTTTTATATTTCGAAACTTCAAACGGTTTGAAATTCTGATATGTTTTGAGAAAGTTATGACTGTTTTAGTGCTCGCAACTTTTTAAGATTTAGTTGTTAAGATCTGAATTTTCTTTTGTTTATAATACTTTTGTTGTGCAGGATTTTGGTAAACTTTTTCTGGGTTTTGAAGGTCTATGTCTTAGCTTTCCATATATTTTTATGGTTTAAATTTTTTTTAAGTTATCACTATTTTAGTTTGTTTTTTTTATGCAATTTTTTTTATGGTTTATTGATTTTCTGTTTGCAATGTGTAGCTTTGGAGTGGGGCTCCCAAAAAATTGCTTCTTTTGAAGCAACAAAAAAAAAATTGAGCTCTTAGTTTTTAATTTTATTTAATTTATTTTCTTAGTTTAGTTTAGTCTCTTCATTTTCTAGTTTAGTTAGCTGCTGACTTTTGAGTTTTAATTTGGTTTTAAATGTCTTGTGCTAACTTAGTTTTTGCAGCTTTCTCATTGCTGACTTTCAAAGGACTATATTTTGAAACCACTTTGTTTGTTTTAGATTAGATAACACTTCTTTTGGTGCTCTAAAATGAATGATTGTATTTCTCACATAGATTAAATTAGAGGGTAAATGAACACCATGTCTTAGTGTTTGAGGGTGGTAGGTATTATGCTCTCACCTTGTGCAAACTTGGTGATCTAAAAGCCAGACCTATCCATTTTTATGTTCACCCATTAGAAGGGCCTGCCTTAGTGGTAAAAATTACTTACCCCAAGGGATGACCCTAAGTGGTAATGGGCTAAAGCCAAGTCCTTCTGAATCACTATAGGAATTTGTGATTGCAAGGAAATTTTGCAATCAATGGGGTGTGGTACATGATAGCTCTCCCCCAGTATCTTTATGATATGTAACCCCTTGTTCTAAGGGTAGGGAGACCTCCTAAGGGAGTTTATCATAATACCCTTTAAGCTGAATGCCCTTACTAGACACCTCTTGTTTGTGGCAGCCAAAATCCTTCTATTTGTTGGTGCATGAGGTCAGACCTCCGAAGCCTTCCCACATAATCATGGTTCTTAGTAGAGATGAAGAGTTCATCATGGGAGATTAATGAGAACTCGAAGCTTGGTTGACCTGAGAAGTGAGTGTCATGTTGGGGGAGACATTATGGCCAAGCTTCTAAGTCATCTGCTAAGAATAAGCATGGCTAGTTAATCCAAGTGGGGATTCAGTGAATATTTCCCTTGCCAACCTTAGGATTGTGCTTGTCTTCTTTAAAAAATTAAACATTTTTACATCAAACTAGTCCTCAAAAAAAGTGCTTGATACTGTCTGTTGTGTTTTCCAAGACAAATCTCATCAAAATCAGTCAAAAATCCACTCAAAACCAGTCCAAAATATCAAATTTGCAAAATAACTCTTTGTGAACCACAACTTATTGAAACAAAACCACAAAAGACTGATCACCAAAGTTTCAAAAATCATTTTCCAACTCATCTTGACTGTGATCTTGATTTCCAAACTAGAGACTTGTAAGTTTTTCCAGCCCATTCTAAGCATCCCCATTAGGAAAACATTGCATTATAGTTTGCATGCCTTCATTCCTCGCATTGCACAATTTGGACTTTCACCCTTAGGTTGCATTTATGCCTTCAAATTTTGAACATAGGTAGACCTTTGAGCTTTTGAGAAATTTGGATTACACATTCTATTTGTCATTGACCATTGTCATTGTCATTGTCTTTTCATTTGTCACTTTGTCAAGTTTGATCTTGGTCTTGTGCCCTAGTCTTGGTTGTTCTCTTATGGTCAATTACATTTGGAATTTTTTGGCTTGGGTTCATATTGGCTTGATTGCCACCCTTAGTTTAAAATTCCTTCACATTACTCTCATTAAGACTCATATTTCCTAGATTGCACTTTGCATCCTTATATCCTTGAAAATACAAAAAAAATATCATAGTTTCAATTGCATCATTATATTAATCTCCAATCAACCATTATCTAGTCACCTTGATCACCAATCATATTTTAGCATCCCTTATGACTAATTATCATCATCCTTTGGTCATTATTATCTTTGCATTATCATCCCTACTTTAGCATCCTTGCATTTTCATATCCTAAAGGTTAATTTAAAAAAAAAAAAAACATAGTTTAGTGTCATTCACATTTTGCATTATCCCTCAAACTTGTAAACATCTCACATGGTTGAAACAAGGTCAAAATCCAAAAGAAAGGACATGGAATATTCAAGTGACCCATTTCATGACACCACCCTTGGGTTTAATTTAAATCAATCCACACCTCATAGAGAGGTGCCACAAAGAGATCAAACCGACAATTGGGACAATCTAAGTCATGAAGAATTCAACAAGAAATGGGAAAACCTAAGCATAGAAGAATTCAGCAAACAATTGACTCCTCAAGAAATTGAAAAAGCTTATCAAGATCCAAAATTTTTAAACATGATTGATCAACTTGTTAGTGTTGATCCTAATAGATACTTGTATGCACTAGCTAAAAAGGGTGCCAAAGTACCCCAAGGTTTTTATGTATCGACCATTGTAGCAGAAGAAACCAAAAATGCATTTTCACTTGGCATGCCTTCATCATCTAAGACACCAAATATATCCCTTGGGGAAACCTCACACATGAGTACCACTACCATACATATCCCAAATATCCCAACATTTGGAAACAAGGTAACCCATACCACTACAGAAGGACAAAATCCTACACTTGGAAACACCTCCAACTCCTTGGGTAAGACCTTTACAAATCCCATCTTCCAAAAAACACATCAAGGTTCTACTTCACAAGGTCTTACAACTTTGACTCAAAATGCAAACCAATGTCCCATTCCTACACTTTAAAACACAAACCAAGGATCCTTGTTCCAATTCTCAAGTCAACCTAGAAAGGTCAATATTGTCTCATGAAAAATCCCAAAGAAAAATAATAATCAAGGATCCATCCCATCATTCCAAAACATGAATCAAGGGTCCCTCTCATCATTCAAAAATTCTAACCAAGGAAACATTCCTTCATCACAAAATGTCAATCAAGGGCCTACATCTTCATTTATAAATACCAACCAAGGAACCCTTTCTTCATCAAAAAACATCGGTCAAGGACCAAAACCTTCATTTGAAAACCAAGGACCTTATTTTCAAAACCAAAACAAAAATAAAGGGTCTACACATCAATTCCAAAACATCATACCACATGCAAACATGACCTTTGGAACACACCCAAATGCCAATTTCATTCCAAATCAATATGGCGATCAAGGTCACACATCACAAGGAATCAATCATAATTTAAATCCAACCTATGAAATCAATGCTAGCATCATGACACCAAGTCAAATCAATGCAACACCATCTCTTGTAGACCCTTCAACAATAGATGACTAGCATGCAATTGGGGACCAACAAAAAAATCTATTCCATGGAGGAATTATGCCCCTTTCCATTCGATCACAATTTATATATGCCACCCTTTCCCCCTCATTTTACAACACCACCTTTGCCTAAGTATAAGGGGATAGGGATCCAATAGAGCACATTTGACAATTCAACACATCATGTATGGAAGTCTCATATGATCCAACTTATTTAATGAGAATATTTCCATGAAGTTTTACAGGGGAAACATTATATTGGTTTGCACATATTCCTCCAGGAATAAGAACATGGGGTGAACTGGTTGATAAATTCATTAATCATTTTTCCTTCAACATTAAAAATGATGTCACCGTTACAACATTAAGCACCACTAGACAAGAAGAAGGAGAACCCCTTACCTCATTCTACCAAAGATTGTGAGGTTTGGATAGCAAATTCCCTTGTCACATTCCTGAAAAAAAATGGTCACCATGTTTGTGAAAAATCTTAAATTCAAGTCCAATTTTTTTATCGCCAAAGGACTAGTCAAGATAAATAAAGAAAATCCAAAATCTAACAATGACAAGAGCAAATACTGGACCCGAAATAAAAATGTAACAAATGATGGAGTTGTTGATTCCAAACTTATAACTAAAG
This sequence comes from Sequoiadendron giganteum, assembly GCA_007115665.2. Taxonomy (NCBI): domain Eukaryota; kingdom Viridiplantae; phylum Streptophyta; class Pinopsida; order Cupressales; family Cupressaceae; genus Sequoiadendron; species Sequoiadendron giganteum. The sequence goes on along the minus strand of CM021108.1, from coordinate 429,399,096 downwards.
GTCCAATCATTCAACTTAAAGGTCCCTCCTCATCGAATACATCAACCATGCCAAATTCACAAATCCAGAGTTAAAACCAAACATTAAATGCTATCCAAAACAATCAACAACGAAGAGGACCTCCTTGTGCCAAGAGAACCTACACCCCCTTGTGTGAACCTATCGAATCAATTCTAAAATAGCTCTTCCAAACCAATACCATCACACTACCTGGCACTAGGAATTATGAACCTTCCTTGATCAAACAAGATTAGTGGAAAGAAGATGAATATTATGAATACCACCATAGCAAAGGACACAAAACAAGAAGATGTTGGGCACTCAAGAACATTATTCAAGACCTCATTGAAAATGGAACCATATTAGTGGGAGATTCACAAGGAAAAACCAATGTTGATCATACCATATTCAAAACTCCCTTGCAAGACCATGATAAAGGGAAAGCCTCTAGTTTAGGGAACAACAATAGTGCCAACTACGTCGTAGTCAAACATGACTATAACACTATCATTCTTAACATAACACCCTTTGACGATAACATTTCTACCATCACCATAAACAAGCCAAATTCAGGTTGTGTTGTTGCTACTCGCAAAACCAAGATAACTATTTCAGGACCTCTGTCTAATCCTCAACCCAAGAAAAAATATAATCTCCTACAACAATTGGGAAAAACCCCCATGCAAATATCTATCTTGGAGATCCTTCGCAAATCCCCACAAGATAGAGCTATACTTGAAAAATCATTGCAAGAAGCATCTATGCCCACCAACCTATATGTCAATGCATTTCAGGCCATGGTCAGATACCTAGCTATGCCACATCATGTCACCTTCTTCAAGAAAGACTTTTCCACACCAAAATATGATCATAATGACCCCTTGCATCTTGAAGTTTGCACCGATAAATGCAAGATTAGATGAGTATTAGTAGATGGTGGATTGGGTCTAAATATTTTCTCACTAAAATTGGTGAAAGCATTGGAATACTCTTAGAATTGTATAGACCTAACAAATAAAATCACTATCAAAGCTTATGATGATGTTGAGCATTCATCTGAAGGTGTCATTTCACTCCCTATAAGAGTTGGCCCTGCAATACAACATATAGTATTTCATGTCTTGGATCTAGATCTATATTATAACCTTCTCCTTGGTAATCCTTGGATTCATGCTATGAGAGCTATTCCATGCACCTACCATCAATGCCTCAAATTTCCACACAATGGCATTGAAATCACCATTCCAGGTGACCTTGATCCTTTTTAGTATTGTTCAAACTTAAGAGGAACTATTAACGTCAAGTGACCATCAATCAAGAAGCCTCACCTTCCACTTCATCCACCACTTCATCCCACTACATCGACCCATCTACGTTAGTCAAATCATCCACTCCATTCACCACGCCCTCTATACCTAAGATCTAGATCCAAGACAAAGGATACAAAGAATATAACATGAAGAGTCTCTTTTTCATTGGTAAATTACCTAAATCACCAAAGCCTTATGGAAAACCGCATCCCATGCAGCCTAAGGTCATCTTTCATAATACCCCTACCACCTTCACCAAATGGGGGGAAATTTCCAAGGAATCTCTAGATGATCACATTCTCACATGAATGTACAGAGAATAAGAAGTCAATAAGTCTAAGAGGTTGCCAGTTGAACAGTATCCAAAAGGGTTCCCAATAATGAAATGACAAGGATATGATGGACACAGTGGTCTTGGCCTAAACAAACAAAGAATGATAGAACCCTTGAAACCTCCCAAGTTGATTAAACATCAAGGGTTAGGGTTCATACCTGCAAAAGTGACTATCCAAGGTATCAGATTACCTTCGAGTGAGGTTGCTAATGCTTTAGATGAGATCGAGACATATGAGGACCCTTGGTATTTTGAAGTCGATTCTAATGAATATGAATGGGATTCACTATCCTCAACTACCTTTATGGACTTAGATAAACTGTTCAAAATACTTGATGAGCCTCCTCTTGAAACATAGCTTAGTCAAATGCTTACAATTGGTTCCCCGCTAAGTATACCAAGCCCTCGTCCCAAAGCCCCCTTAAATAAAGAAGAATGGATTAAACACTTTTGGGAAACCATTGACATTGCCTCTTGGGAACTTGATGAATCTACATCTATCTTTACCCTCTCTGCCTACACCATCACTCTTGATAACATTGATTATGGCTTACCCCTTGTCTACCCATAACTCATAGATTAGGATCAACAAGACACACCAAGTTTGGACACTTTCGAGAATGATAAAGTAATCGTTGAGTTTATGGGACTTCATTAAGGAATACCTAGTGGGGATCATAAGGATGCATTTTCTATAGAACTTCATTATGCAGCATACTTTGGTTAGGCTGTCCTATCCTCTAGTGACAAAAGTGAAAATGATAAAATAAAAAATAGAAATAATAGGTCTTCAAGTGAAAACTGAAAGGTGCCTGCTAACCATGAAAAAGTAAAAATAAAGGACATATCCAAAGGTGAAAACATCATTGAGGCACCTAAGGATGGAGGATTGGACTGTCTCCCAATAGACCGAGAGAGATCGGTATTATTGATAGAAGAAAAAGAAGGGGTGAATATTGGAACAAAAGATAATTCTAGAATCATATAGTTAGATATGCAGATATTCCTGGATTAGATCCTGAATTGGTTTACATCACTTACCACTTCTACCTAATGTCAAGTCATACAAACAAAAGCTAAGAAAAATGCATCCACATATCGCACTCCTTGTCAAGGCAGAATTGAAGAAAATTTTAGATGTGGGATTCATTCATTCTATTGATTATGCAAATTGGATATCAAACCTTGTTCTTGTCACTAAACCAAATGGTCAAATTAGAATATGCACAGATTTTAGAGATCTTAACAAAGCTTGTCCCAAGGAATATTTTCCTTTGCCAAATATTGACATCATTGTAGACCTCATAGTTAGGTACAAAATGCTATCACTCATGGATGGATTCTTGGGTTATAATTAGATAAGGATTGCTACTAAAGATCAACCAAAAATAGCTTTTACATGTGCTTGGGGAACTTTCTGTTGGAATGTAATTCCATTTGGACGAAAAAATGTCAGAGCTACATATCAGAGAGTGATGACCATAATATTTCATGACTATATGCATGTTCTAATGGAATATTGTGTCGATGAACTTCTCTCTAAATCCATAGAATGAAGTGTAAATTTAGTAGTATTGGACAAGATTTTCACATGACTAGAAAAATACCAACTCAGATTAAATCCAAAGAAATGTGTTTTTTGGGTCCAATCAGGAAAACTCCTTGGATACATATTATCACACAGAGGAATAGAAGTTGATCTCATGAAATTCAAATCTATCTTAGAAATGCCACCACCAACCAATATCGGTCAATTGAGGATGTTGCAAGGGAGACTATAATCAATCTGCAGGGTCATTGATCAGTTAGCAGACAAGATCCACCCATTCCAACATCTATTAAGAAAAGGCATTCCCTTCAACTAGATAGAAAAGTGTCAAGAAGTGTTTGATCAGATCAAAAATTATCTACTAACTCCACCAGTTCTTATGCCTCCAACTGATGGAAAATATTTGATATTATATGTGACAACAACAACATTAGCGCTGGGGGCATTTTTACTGCAAAATGATAATGATGGAAAAGAATGGGCTATATATTACATCAATCACACCCTAGTTGGACATGATTTGAATTATAGTCCTATTGAGTGAGCATGTCTAGCAGTGGTATTTGCAGCAAAAAATTTGAGACATTACATGTTGAATCATAAGAAAAAACTAATTGCCAAAATTAATCCTCTGAAATATCTTCTCAGCAAAGCAGCACTAACAGGAAGACTGGCTAAATGGTTTATGATGCTAAGTGAATATGACATTGAGTATGAAGATCAAAAGGAAATAAAAGGACAAGTGATAGAAGAAAAACTTGTAGATGCACCCGTAAAGGAAGATCATCCTTTGATATCTGATTTCCTATATGAGCCAATCTTTTTCATAGACACACCAATTACATGGAAGTTATATTTTGATGGATCTTATACAAGTCATGGTTTAGGAGCTGGAATTTTGTTCATCACACCCCAAGGAGAATCCATTCCCAAGTCATTTTGAATAACATTCCCTTGCACTAATAACATAGCAAAATATGAGGCATTGTTGACAGGCCTTCAAATAGCAATAAAATGGAAAATCAAGGATCTTCAAGTCTACGGTGATTTTTAGTTAGTAATACAGAAATTCAATGACAATTATGATACCAAAGATGAGAAATTGATGCCCTACAAATTCATGGTGGATAGCTTCAAACTATACTTTGACAATGTTTCTTTTGAAAAAATCTCGAGAATCCAAAACAAAGCAGCCGATGCAATGGCTACCATCAGATCTCTCTTTGACATTCCCAATAATGCATTGCAATATGATTTCTTGGTAGAAAAGCTATTGATCCCTGTGTTTGATGTCCCCAAAATAAAACTTGTGTGTAAACTTGTTAGTCTTGATTCACCTTGGTACAAAGACATTTATACCTATTTATATGACCAAATTATACCTCCTAACTTGTCCCTTAACCAACGTAAGAACTTTATCCGACAAGAATCTAAATATGCCATCATTGGAGACACCCTTTATCATCGTAGCCTAGATAGTACCCTCCTTCGATGTCTTGACTCAAATGAATCACAAATAGCCTTACAAGAGGTACATCATGGTATATATGGAGCTCACTTTGCTGGTCCCACCTTAGCCAAAAAGCTCATGAGAAAAGGATATTATTGGCCTATGATGGAACATGATGCCTATCATTTTGTGAATAAATTTCACTAATTTCATATTCTTGGAGATCTCATACATGCACCAGCTCAAGAATTGCAGCCAATTACTTCACCTTGGCCATTTTCTCAATGGGGACTCGACCTCATAGGAAAAATCCATCCCACCTCTTCTAATGGACATAAGTTTATCCTTTTTTCCACTGAGTACTTTACAAAATGGATTGAAGCCATCCCACTAACTTACATTACTGGTAAGCAAATAGCCAAATTCATCCTAGATTACATCATTTTTTGTTATGGTATCCCAAAGTCCATCATTACAGATAATGGTCACCCTTTCAAAAACTAGGATGTCCGTGACCTTTGCGACAAATTCTATATTCAACATCATTTTCTACTCCGTATTATCCCCAAGGCAACATTCAAGTTGAGGCATCTAATAAGATTATTCTAAAGATCTTAAGGAATACTGTCAATGACGATGGCCGAGATTGGCACTTACAACTTAACCCTACTTTATGGGCATATCACACCAGTATTCGTACCCCTAAAGGAGCCACACCATATTCCATTTTCTATGGATCTAAAGCAATACTTCTTATAGAGGTCGAGTTACCATCCCTATGAGTCTCTATGCAAGGCCTGATTGATCAAGAAGAATATTGTGCATCTCGTCTACAAGAGCTAGAGTTACTGGATGAAAAGAGACAAAATGCTTTGACACACTTGCAAGCATATAAAAACCACATCTGACGCAATTATAATAAGAAGGTTCATCCTAGAAGTTTTGACATAGGTGATATAGTCCTAAATGAGAATCCAAAGAACCAAGCAGAACAAGAAAAACCTGGTAAATTCGAGCCTAATTGGTTGGGACAATACATTGTCACAACAACATAAGGATCTGGTGCTTATCAACTTTCTACTCCTGAAGGAGAACCATTTTCTAAACCCATCAATAGCATGCACCTTCACAAGTATTATATTTGACTCTCAGAGTATCCCTTAAAAAGTCAAAAATAAAAAAAAAAAATAGTCACCTTGATGAAAACCTAGCAAGCAGGCATCTTGGTGACAATTTTTGATAAAAAAATTAGAAAAATTGTAAAGAGAAATAATTCATCCAAAAGTGAAAACCAATTTGATGGCGCTTTGGATAATTACCATGGTGAAAACCTAGGAAATAGGCACCATGCATAGCCAATCTTTGATCCTTCATCTATTGTCACTCCATCTGGTCTTTCGTCTATTCACACCCATTCCTCATCCATAATAAAGATTCATCATCCTTCCCATGGGTTGAAGACCATTGAAATTTAGCATCCTTCACTTTCATTTCCACCCATCACATTTGCCGCTTCCCCTCGTACATATTAAACTGGTCCTATACCTAATTGGGGGCAATTCCTTGACTTACATCTTCATAGGAAATAATACATGGTATTAGCCCTTCAAAACATTTCAAAATCCAAAAAAATCAAAAATTTCAAACTCCAAAAAAATCAAAACATTTCAAAATCCAAAACACATCAAAACATTTCAAAATCCAAAAAAATCATAAAATCCTCAAAATCCAAAAACATCAAAAAAATTCAAAACTCCCCAAAAAAATAAAGTTTGAATCTAAGTCCGAGTTTGAATCGATTTTGTTAGAGTGGTTGAGCTACATTGCCTCTGCATTTTTTCTACGTAAGCGAGGCTCATCTTAAATGAGGCCCCGAGGCATTAGGTCAATCCCTTTAGGTTGTCCAAATAAAATCATGACTCCATATTTTGTCGAGCAAGACAAAGTCAAGTCATGTTGAACAATGAGCTCTCTGAGCACTGCTACATAGGCAAGGCCATCTTCTGATGAGCCCCCGAGGCTCCCTAGGTCAAGTCCTTTAGGGTTTGTTGAGTCAAGTCGTGTCCTTGGTCTAGATGCAATCATCGTTTAAACTACATCATGAAACAACAAACAAATGAAATATTTCATCAATCAATTATCTTATCATCCATTAACCTGGTCATTCAGCTAGAATGGGGCATTATATTGTTTGTCTCTTTCGATCTTATCTCTTCTCTTTTATTAGGATGTATCCTTCCTGGGATTAGACTCTCTCAACCTTGTCATTCACCTTAAGTAGGATTTTTCCTTCTTGCATATAGGTGTCTTGTCAACATTTGTCACTTGGTCAACTTTGTCAAATGTGTCCCTTGCCTTAAACAAGGTTTTTCTTTCTTGAAATTGGATATCATCAAATCGCTTTGTCATATCAATCAATCTTTTTCAAATAATCAAACAATCAATATTGTCAACTTTGTTAATCAATCTTTCCTTAACCAGGACGTGTCTTTCCTAAAATCAGGCGCTATCACCAATCTTGTCAACATTCTCAAATCAATCAATCTTGTCATCTTGGTTAATCAATCTTGCCTTCATCAAGATTTGTCCTTCCTAAAACCAGGCCCAATCAATCAATATTTTTCAAATAATCAAACAATCAATCTAGTCAACCTTGTCAATCAATCTTTCCTTAACCAGGATGTGTCTTTCCTGAAATTAGGTGAGATCACCAATCTTGTCCACTTTATCAAATCATTCAATCTTGTCATCTTGGTTAATCAATCCTTCCTTCATCAATATTTGTCCTTCCTGAAACCAGGCACAATCAATCAAATCAATTAGTCAACCTTTGTCCACTTATCAATTATTCTTGTCAAAACTTATCAAATCAAATCTTGGTCATCTTGGTCCACCTAATCAATCAATCAGACAATCCTCATTATCACTGGCAAACACTTTGTTGGTCTGGATTTTCTTGTCTTTTTTATTGGTTTTAGGTCATGTTACTAGTCTCCTCGAGGATGTCCTATTAAAGGATTTAGAGGGACGATGATGGATCATGGCCTCTTTTCTTTGTTTACTGCCTATGGTTTGTCTTGGCAAGAAGATTGGGAAAATTGGGTCCATAGTATGAGCTAGGGAATTGCTTGTCTTTTTTACTGTATGTCTCTCCCAAATGGTCACCTTGCACACCATGGTGTTTGTGGTCCATTTGTGACATTTTTGACACCCAATGATGATAAATATAAAATGTAAGCATGAAAGTTGGTTCCCTTATCATTTCCTATCTATCTTCTTGCCCCTGTCCACTCTAACATCCATCTCCTTCATGCTAACATTTCTTCTATCATTCATCCTCTAATCTTATCTTCCATTTCGAGAGCACATTCGTATTCTTTGAACCTGCCTGTCCTCTCGAGGGGGCATATCACAACTCCCCAGATCATCCTTCCCCTTTCTCTTTACACTATGGCATATTTTAGAATCAAATTTCTTTGACACAACATGATGAACTACATTATGTCAAAGAGGGGCAAAATGTAGACACTGAAAAATGCCCTAAGTCTATGAGCGTCATTTTTCCTGGTCATCATCTTTCGATAATTGAATAATGTTCGATCATACTCCTCTATTAATTAAATAGCTTTAAATTATTTAATTGATTCACCTTCTCATTTCCATCTTGATCGATTAAAGTTATTTAATTGCATTGCTAATATCTCCCTTTCTCCAATAATTAAATAAATTATTTATTTAATTATTTGTCTTACATCTATAGTGAGATAATAATTATTTGACCCTTTATTCTTCTATAATTAAATAATTGATGAAATTATTTAATTATGTGATTCATTCCTTTTGAATAAATAATTAAATAATTTAATTATCCATGTCTAATTTATATCTCCTCCTTTAATTAAATTTTTGAATTTAATTAAATCTACTTTTTCATTTCCTCCAAATAAATAATTTGAAATAAATTATTTATTTGCGACTTGTCCCTCTCCATTTCTGAATAAATAATTTAAAAATATATATTTATGCACCTCTTTTGGTCAAAGATGCCATGTTCATGCCCTTTATTTCTATCATAGTCATCTCTATCAGAATCCTTCATGGTCCTTCATATACGTTGGGCGTCATAGTTGTTGGAGTCATAGCCTTCATTGCCCACCTCTTTTTGGTGCATCAATTCTCCACTGTTGATCTAGGCATCTTTCTAGAAACTTGATCCTGGCCATCCGTTTTGTAACCTCCCTCTCATGCATCCTCATTCGTTGATCTTAGAATCTTTCTAGAAGATCAATCTCGTTCATCCGTTTGAATGGTTGTCTATAAAAGAAACCTTTTTCCTCCATGTTACCCCAAATACACATTTCTTCGGGTTCAGTTGTACATTGATTTTTTCTAGTCTGGTGAAGATTTTATCCACGATCTCTAAGTGTCCTTCTCTGGTGTATGATTTTTACAATAGATCATCTACATAGTCTTTCATAAATGTGTGCATCATGTCATGGAAGATGGTCTTCATGGATTGCTAATAAGTAGCTCCCACATTCTTCAACCCAAAGGGCATGACATTCCAACATAATGTACCCTAGGGGCATGTGAAGGCTGTTTTTTCTTGATCCTCGGGTGCAATTTTGATTTGGTTATATCCTGAGAAGACATCCATAAATGACAAAATGGCATGTCTAGTTGTTAAGTCTACGATGATGTCTATGTTAGGTAGAGGAAAATCATCCTTCGAACAAACTTTATTGAGATCTCTGAAATCTGTGAAAATTCGGATACTATTGTTAGGTTTTGAAACTAGTACAATTTTGGAGATCCACTTAGCATAATCAATTGGTTTGATGAATCTGACATCGAATAGCTTTTTCAATTCTGCTTTCACCAAGAGGGCAAAATGTGGATGCATTTTACTTAACTTCTACTTCACTAGTTTTACTCCTAGTGGCAAGGATAAATGATGCATGATTAAATAAGGATCAATCCTTGGCATGTATGCATAGGACCAAGCATAGTTGACTTGTCGCTCTTCAAATAATTTGGTGAAGCTTGGTTTTTCTTGTTTTGTCAAGGATGCTACTAAATTCAGGGTCTTCACGGTTTCTGTTGTGCCAATGTTGATGGATTGAGTGGGCTCAATAAATTTTTGATCTCTCTTGAAAATTTTTGGGGAGAGTGACAAATCTCTCATCCTTTGGTGCCTCAAAGAGGTTTTCACTATTGGATGTGTTCTTTATTTTTACTTTTTCTTGATCTAATACTACCATAGAATGGTTTTCACCATTATATTGACTTTCTATATTATTCATTTTACAGTTGAGAGATTTGAGACTCCCCCGATCGGAAACTTCATTTTGAGATTCACGGTTGGAACATGTTTCAAGGTTGTTATCATACAGGAAATTGATAATGGAACCATCATTTGAAAAGATAGGGATGTCAAGAGGCTCAGTTTGGTCCTAGTCGATAAGTTCATGATGTACTAGAGGTAGGGAATCATCATATTGGTTTAAGTCAGAGGCAGTGAGGGTCCTGATGGAAACATCTTCAAGTAATCTGATAGAAATGTCAAGGTCTATGATGTAACTCTCCTCTGAATGATATGTCTCGCTAGGAGTCTAATCATCTTCACTTGAGCCATCGATAGGTTGTGATTCAAATTCAAGTGGTCTTGACTCCGAACTTTGTCCCTTCTCATGTATGAGTGCATACTTTTGTATCACATCAATTCCCTTGTCATGAAAAGACTCTTTGGATAATGAATCCCACTCATATTCATTTGAGTTAGTTTCATAATCATTACTAGTTTGCAGTTGTAGGATTCGTTCAACAACCTTCTGGGTGGCTTCTTCTTTTGTTTCCTCTTTATATCCCAATCATGTCTTGTCTTTTGGATTAGTTAAGATGGGTTGGATGGGTTCTATGATTCCTTCTTTTCTCTTTCCAATAGGTCCTTGTCCTTCGTATCCCATTTTTTCCAAAATTGAAAACCCTTTGCCATGCTGTGTTGTTTGTACATTGACTGTTGCTGCTTGAGATTCATCTTCATCCTTGTAAAGCCAATTCAAAATTTCTTTTTCATCAAATTCCTTGGCTTGGGTACTTGCTTTTATGAATCTTCCATCAAAAAGTGTGAGAGGTTTTGAAGACTATTGTGTTGAGGTTGATGGTTGACCATAGGATTTTGGGGAAGATAATTGTGAAATACATAGGGATTTCTCAATAGAATATTCACCCACGCCTTTATCTTTGACTTGGACCTTTTTATCAAACTATTTGGACAAAGTATTGAGTTGAGCTTCATGATTAGTGGATGTAGAAGGGGTAGTTTCTTCCTTTTTCCTCGGTTGTTTAGATGAGGATCTTAGTTGACTTTCCTTATTTGGGGGAATGGTGAGAAATTTTGACAAGGGATTTGATTGTCTTGAATCACCTGGGGTGGAAATTGGGGAAGCAAGAGATTCTCTATTATGGGGCACAAAGACATCCTGGACCAACTTAAGGGTGTTGCAATACTGAGGACTATTGGAATCATTTGTAATGGTGATCTCTTTCCCATTGCAAGGGAATTTCAAACATTGATGGTAAGTTGAGGGGACTGCTTGCATCTCATGGATCCAAGGATGACCCAAGAGTATATTATATGTTAAATCTTTGTCCAGAACTTGGAAAATTATATATTTTTGAATTGGCCCCACCTGAATTGGTAACACAGTTAGTCTCTTTGAAGCCCTTTCTTTGTTATCATAGGCTTTGATGGTGATCTTCTTTCTTGAATCTATTCCATTCTCAGAGAAACTCAGTGCACAAACAAGATTTAAAGTACATATATTGACTCTGGCTCCACCATCTATTAGGACATGCTTGACTCGACTTTTATGTATTAAGACTTCAATGTGGACTGTTGCATTATGGGGATGAGTGAGAGATATGTCATCATTTTTGGAGAAGGATAGGCAATGAGGTGCAACCAAATGTCCCACCATGGCTTGGAAGGTAGAAAATTGTAAATCCGTTGGTACGGTTGTATCCACTAGGGCCTTTTCCAAAATTTCCTTGTGAGCAGGGGAAATCTTGAGGAGCTCCAATATAGATATTTGCACTGGGATCTTTTGAAGTTGATCAATAGTGTTATATTGATGTGACGAGGCAATAAATTTTTTGGATGAGCTTCCTTTTAAAACATATTTGGATTGTGCTCTCATGGTCGCATTTACGGGAACGTGTCTTGTTTCCCTTTATTTTTTATGACATTGATTTGGTTCTCCATTGTAGCCATGTCTTGTTTGATGTAATGGACTTGATTGGATGTGATGTTGGTGTCATTTATTTGGTTTTCAGCTATGATGGTGTCTTGTCCATGTTGAATTGGGGTGTCATTAATTGGATTGTTGGTTGCAACAATGTCTTGAGTGTCATTGATCTTAATGTCATTTGTCTAATCTTCAATGGCTGAAATATGATAGATGGTAGTATCACGAGCATAGTTTAAATTTTTTCCCTTGCTGTTCATTGTAGAGGATTCCCCTTTGTCATAATTTGGTAAGGGATTTTTTAATGCACCATGATCAGTGTTTGTTTGGGGTCCTTCTATTTGGATGATATTATGGTCTATCAAGTCTTGTACCTTGTGCTTTAATTGCATACAATTATTTCTTAGATGGCCTTTGCACCGATTAAATTCACAATAATGAGCATCATTCCACCATGACGATTTCACTTTTGGCTCAAAGCCTCAGGTATCGGGTAAGGTGATAAGATTTTCTACAAGGAGTTCTTTCAATGTGGATTCTAGTGATTGACCCAAAGGCATGAATTTCCTACGATTTGATGGTTTTTGATATGGGGGTGGTCGAGATGGAGCATTGTTTTGGTTACCATTCTAATTAGTGTTTTGATTGATGTTGTTTTGATTGGGGCTTTGGCTGGTCTTAAGTGTGATTCCAGATAGATTAAAAACTGGTTTGGAATTATGTGTTTCAGTTGAAGCATCATTATTAGTATTCTTGTTTTTTTGCCAAAACTTTGGTTTATCATGGTTGTTATAATTATTGGAGGAGTTTGCTGAATTATTTTCATTATTAATTTTCAAGACTCGTCTCTTGACCAAAGCTTCTTCGATTTTGATTCCATTTTCAATAAATTTCTCAAAGGTAGGTGGACATTGCAATTCAAGCCTATAACTCATATCCTCGTTTAAATTATCAATGAACACTTCCATATTTTCCTTTTCTAGTACAACACAAGGATACCTTGCAAATAATCTTCTCCACCTTTGTAAAAATACAAGAAATGATTCTCCCTTTTTTTTGTTTTACATTGTAAAGACCTCCTTCATTGTAATCTCATGTTGAATGTTATAAGAATACTGGGTGATGATTTTTTTGACCAATTATTCAAAGGATTTGATCCTTGAGGGTAATTGTGAAAACCATTGCATAAATTATCCTCTCAAGCTTCATGGGAACAATCTCATCAAGTAAGTTTCCTCATGTGAAAACTCTAGGCTCATGGTTTGAAATTCCCTTATGTGATCTATAGGATCCATTTTACCATTGTATTTATCATATTTAGGGAATTCACAATGTTCGGGAAATGGAATCATGTTCACACTTTGATCAAAAGGATATGGACATATGTCTTGTATTGAGTGTCTTTTCGTGGTACCCTTTTGCATGTTGAGAAGTTGTTACAAATTTTTTATTTGATGAGTTAAGGCATCTACTGGATCTACATTTGGAGGATTAGTTTCAATCTTTTTGGGTTCTCCTTTCAATTGATTTACATCAAAGTCATCTGGCAATTGGAAACCTTGTTTAGCTAGCATTAAAAGGTATTTCTTTCCATCTCTTTCAAAGAGATTTTCTAGGAACTTGTGGAAATTTGGGTCTTGTTGTGTCATTTGAACATCTTCCTTAGTGATCTCATTCTCAGGTTGGTGGAATCTATGGAATGGATTTTCCTCAGCTTCAACCATGTTGTTTTCAGCTTCAAGTTATTTTTCCTTGATTTTTAGTCTTTGTTCTCTTATTTGAATGGGCATACAAATGATGAAGATATCCTAATCTTTGATCGTTGTTTTGGGAGTGTCAAAAGGATAAATTAAATCTGATTAGACAACATTGGTTTTGGGATGAAGGATGATAAATCCTGATGATGGATGATAAATCTTGATGAAGGATGATAAATCTTGATAAAGGATGATGAATCCTGATGGTGAAACTCAGCTACTAATCAAAGATAGGTGGGATGATGAGGTTCTTTTAAATGTTTGATCAAAGCTTAGGTAAAGGATTTTCACTTGAAAATGTTGGTTTCAGCAAGTTTAAGCAATGTTGGTATGAGGAATAAGCACTAGTCAAGAAGGAATCTCTAAATCTAGTGTCAATTGCCAAAGAGAGACTCAAATTCAGCTTTTTGGTTGAAATTTTATTGGATCCCCTAAAACAGTGTACAGATGCACTAAAAGGTAGATGCACCATATAATGGCCTAGATACACTAGAAGATAGTTTGTACATGCTATATAATGACACAGATGTGCTACATAATGGATTGTATGCTCTAAAACAAAGACTCATTGCGCTAAAAGATGATGCCAAAGTGTTGCAGAATGGGATAGGTACACTAAAACAACAAATGTATGTGCTAAAAGATGGTGAGAATGCACCAGAACACTAAATGAATGCACCAAAAGAAGGTTATATGTGCCAAAACAACAATCAGATGCGTTGAATTGGAAAATGCAACCATTTTCTAATAGTTTGTAGGATTTTTCTTGTTTTAATCAAGGATTCGATTAATTGAAGGGATTTTCTTCTGAATCACTATTTGTAAATTTCCAATGTGTTATTTTTGTTCAAAATTTTATTTCAAAACACACATGTAAGACACATCAAAAAATTACAATCCTTAAGGCTATGTAAGATAGTATTTACTGGATTCCCACTTGGATTTTTAGTCCAGCTATGCTTACTTTTGGTGAATGAATAAAAGCTTGACCATGCTGGCTCCCCTCAATGACACTCACTTCTCGGGTCAGCCAAGCTTCAATCCTCATGAATCTCCCATGATAGACTTATCATTTCTACCAAAAGCCATAAAAGTGTGGGATGGGTTGAGAGGGTAAACCTCTTGCACCAATAAATAGAATAGGATTTTGGCTTACTATAACAAAGGTTCTAGTATAGGAATTTCATTCATGGAGGATCATCTATATGGAAAGAGACCATTTTTACCCTTCTTGTTGGAACAATCCACATGATACTTGAACTTTCCTCAAGTACCCACACTTATATATCGGGTGGAAGTCGCTTGGCTTTAGTGTGTTCCTGATTGGATCGTTCCCTGGGGTGATTAATTTTTCCCACCAAGCAGGCCCTCTAAGGTTCAAATTCCAAAAATGAAAAGAATGGGTTTG